>JAQFZC010000035.1:0-113338 GCA_034695205.1 Dicyrtoma fusca
TCACATGTATTGGTATAGGAGGGCGATGAGCTAGTCTAGTCTAGTCATTTTACAAAAATCGACTAGTCAAGTCAAGTATAGTCAAATCTTCAAAAAGGGCCGAGTAGTCTAGTCAAGTCTAGTCAATCCTAGTCTAGTCACGACTTTTTGACTAGACTAGGGCAGCACTGTTTGGGGCTGTGAGAGAGTGCGACTCTATTCAAAACTTCCCGCATTGTATTGCCGGGGCTATATTAGAAGTAGCACTACGCTAAACAGCCCCATGGGGCTCTATTGGAGACTGGGACTCTATTTTGATTTTTCATTCGTAGCATGGGGCGCTATTAGAGCATTTAAGATATACGCATAGGTACCTATATCTGTATGAATGCTATGAGGTATTCTGTTTTTAGGCAGTAATACATACACATTCAGAGATTCAGATATTATAAATGTTACTTCTTTAATGATTTGCAAAAAATGCATAACTAATTAAGGAAAAGTGTACTTAATAAATACATAATACGAATTATTAACATACGGACGTCGGTACCTACGTAATTTCTTATACCAAAAAAATGCAAGGTGTTTTAATACCAAACTAGAAAACAATCTTTACGCATCAGCATTGCCAATGTACCCACGAAAGTTAAAACAACATTTACTGTAAAACAGAATAATAAAATAAATAACGAGGAAAACCCAAGATTTAAAGATGATATATCTTGAAATATGAATATACCTAGACAGCTATTTTAAACGTACTATAATCTAATCTGTGATAAATTCGGTATTTCTGTATTTGTGTGCATTTTGTCCAATTTTAAAATTAAGGGGATCATGTCCAAGGTTACTTTGTCCAAGGGCATTATTTCCGGCATTCACATTAAGCTAAGTACCTGTTCAGCTTTCAGTTCAGCTACTAGTAAGTCTCTAAAAATATTTCATACTGCAGCAAACTTGTACATACATATATCGAGTTGCTGTAGAATGTAAAAGCTGCGAATGTGTTTTCATTAGATAATACAAGGCAGTACGTATACACGCTTAAATTCTAATACAATGTCAAAAAACAAAATTGATTACCTTGTCGGCGAAAAATGACGAGTGGAAATGGACAGTGTTGCCCGAAATTGAGATCAATTTCAAGTTCTCATCTTTCAGTCGGTTGTCCACCCTGACTACACCCAAGCGAGGCATTCCCACAGGGCTGTCAAAAAAATATTCCCATCATTTCCTTTGTTTTAAAGCAAGCTTTACACTGAGGTTATAATTTATCATACGTGAAATTACATGTCACTTCATTTCGACGTCCCACCATGCCATACACATGCACACATAATTATTAATTAACTGGATGGCGAATCAAAAAGCAGCACATGTGATTAATTCCTCAAAAAACATGGATTAGGCAAACTAAAATACATTTCTATATCCACATAAACATAAACCAAAAATATAAAAGAATTTAAATATGATACGTTTCAATGCTACGCAAATGAATTATTTGCAGTGAGCAAAACTATTAATCAACGCCGTAGGTCAAACTAATATATCTCTGTAACCAACTATGTAACATTAAGCTACTAATACTAGTAGAAAAGTTTCACTGAAATATAATTTATTTATTGTAGATATTATGCTACTGGAAAATTTTCATTATCTACTAAATATCTCCTACCTCCTCCCTAAACCCGCGATTCCGCCGAAAGGCAAAGAAATCATCAAATATTCGCCTTTTACGGGCTGAAAGTAGTTAAATAAAAGTCAAGTCTTGCCATGATCAGTGCTTAGCTGTCCCTTTTCTACCTCCATTCCCCTTCTAAAAAGGTGGGGTCACGACTTTTGTCTAGTCCTTCACCCCTTTCGGTACTACTCCTAATATTACGGAACAATAAGATATACATAAGTAATAAAGTGCGCTATTTACTATTTACCTAAGCCAAAGTTTACAGCAATTACCAAAATTTTGGGTGAACCAACCCCAATTGATTAGAACTACCCGCTTGCTTCAATTGCCAAACTGGGTATATATTATGGTCCACCGAAAAAAATTGTTTTCATAGGGACATACCTACCTCATTTTGGATGAGGCAAAATGAACATTTTTTGTCATCTGTTGGGACTGTTTCGAACTTGGTTAACGAATCAACTGTTAAATTCCACAAAATTCTTAAAAGATGTAACTATCCATGAGGTGCACGATAATATACCTAGTAGCGAAAAAGGTCCAAGCCTTGGTGTCACCAGGGCTTGACCAAAATCGTGCCCCAGTTGACTCGAGATAGAAAAATGACAGCGAAGTACTAATTATGGCATTATTTGGCTTTTACAGAACTGGTTTTCAAATTGAAAAGAGTAAATATGCAAAAAGGTCGAATAATTATTTGCTCAACTGTTTTGCTTTTTGGCAAACTGGCGGGTACAACAACCCTGAAGTACATTAGTAATCTTCTCCATGAAAGCGTAAGAAAAGTGCGATTATGTGAGTACTACCGGAATTTACGAGGTACCATTTTATCATGAACGTCACGAAACACCCTTTCTGCGACCAGAAAGCGGACAACTAACAAGCCGACCTGACAGAATATGGTTGACTCTTTTCGTACTTACAGAACTCAGTAGCTAAAATGTAAATCCTAAACGATGCAACCCATTAGACATACTATACTATAGGCCCAATCAATGGACTGTACGCACAAAGGAAGACTGCACAGGTAGGAATATTTCCAGCTATTATTCCGTCACTACTGAAATTCCTTGCCTACCGGCAGCATCTGTCAGTACTAAGGGAAAGAAGAAGAAACGGAGGTAAAGTAGTAACAAATGGTCCTCAGTAACTACAACTTACTAAATATGCCAATACACCTTTCCTATCAGCCTATCACGCAACAGCTGAAAAGGTAAGATAATTTCCTGCTTCAACACTGTCTCAAATAAGCCCTTCCACATAGCATTTTTCAAAAGGGAAAAGGTGCTGATTGTAAGTGCAGAAATGAGATCAGCTTCTTATATCTGCAGTCTCTCACAACACTCCATGTCCAGTCCGTATATGTACTAATGTGTACTTCCTGACATATCCTCTCCCTCGACTACTCCAACAACTGACACGGTATAAATTAACGGATCTCTATTTTCCCTGCAATGCAACTGACACAAAGACACAATGTTGTACCATTTTTATTTCTTCAAGTTACATTTGTATACATACCTATGTGAGCATAGTTAGCACACGGAAACTCCCTCCGCGATCCAAATGAATTCCCTACAATCAATCGCGATTATGATTTTAATAATATAGTTGTGCATTTTTTTGGCTTGTAATAAGTATAGTTACGCAGACAATAATATCAACGGAAAAAAGTAGGTGCCTTCCAAAATAAAATTATTTGTCTTTCTATGTCCCGTGCCGAACACGAACAGCTGCTGCACACCAGAATGTTTTTATAGGTGCGAATGGACATACTGTGTACATATCTAATCTATCCTACAGTGACTACAGTTCCACGTACTTTGTTCAGAAAAATTGGCGCGAACATACCGAGACATTTTTTGATCTTTCTGTCTGGAGTGGGGAGCTCCTTTGTGCATCTTTCTTGCAGTTGTTTTCTTTCAATATGGGCCACTGCGACCCAAAAATATGTAAATACCTACATAGGTAGATAGATGTACGTGTGTGCCTCGACAGTAATAAAGTATCTGCCTAGTGTATAAGTTGAACCTCTCCAATAGAGCTGAACAAGAAATGCTAATACACAAACAATGAGATCTGACCGCATCTGAAAATGTCAAGGTGTTTCCATTTCGAATACAATTACCTTTACATTTTATTTTTTCCTGTAACCGCACCACAATAAACAACTGCTTACCATTGCACTGATGTTGACTACAAAATCTGATATGTACATACTACTGCTACTGCTTCTCCAGACGAAGCCGAATTACAAAAACAAGTTACCATTTACCTAATTCAAATATCTCAAATCATTCTGCTCTATGTTTCAAATCCTCAAAACCAACAATCTATCTCTTATTTTATTTTGTACAAATAAATACAAATTTTTCAATTAACTCTGTTATCCGCAATTCAGTCTCCCAATTTGGTTACAAAAGTAGGTATCTACCCGTATTACCGATACATAAATTACTAGCAAATCCTCATTTTTAACCGTAATTTCAACATTTGATGAATCATTATGGAAATCTCGCCGTATACAGCAAAGACCCTAGATAGTTTTTTGGAATCGGAGTTCAAAACTATAATTTTTTTAAGTTGAAAAATTTAACTACATCAAGGATGCAATGTTATGTCATTTTGCCTAACTTTGTTGTTACTACACGAGGCCAAGGGCGAAGCACAGTCAACTTTGGCAATGAAGTCAGCTTTTGTACGTAGGTAGGTACCTACTTTAATTACTGGTGCGTACATTTATTGCGTACAAAATGCGTCAACAAGAAAATGCGTAGAAGAATCTGAGGATGCTGTCCGTGTAGTGCAGCTTACTAGTAAAGTAACACGAATCTAATTAATTTTATTGAAATCACAAGGCATTTTACAAACGAAGATCCGATAAAAAATAGTATGTAATTAACAATACATTATTATGTTTTACTGCAGCTTCATTACTACTGCTTTTCTCCTTACTTTTCTTCTGAAAAATTTATAGTTTACACTCCCTTTAACATAGCAGGTTTAAGCCTATGTAGAACTGAAGTAGTTAGCGCAATCCTTTCGAAACCATTAATGCTGATGAAATAGGCTTGTGAATCAACCATTCCAATGTTTCATAGTATTATCCATTTTTTGCCGAAAAAAGCTAAAGGGAAATCAGGTGCAAAAAATTGAATTAACGCAAAACATTTACCTACAAAGTCTACAACAACCTGCAAATGATTAATGAAATAAAAAGCATAATAGAAGCTAATACAATGGAATTGACAGGCGATGGTACTATACTACACTAGTGTAGTAGTAGTAGTAGTGGTGCTCAAGTTACAAAGCAGTAATTGGTATTGTGAATACCTGTTCGTTAATATTAATCGTAACTGTAATATTTTGATACTAACGACTGTAGCATACTACGTACATATGGCTGATGCCAACAGATCGGAAATGTGCCCCGGAACCGAAATCCAAACATGCAATGTCGTACTGGGAACGATTACTAGAATACTTTTCTATTTTTTCCACATTTATTATTACAAGTAATTCAACCCATTGTTCAGTATTACCTTCCTTTTATGCTTGGGGTTCAATTCACAAAAAGTTGTGCAGCAAACACTCCTTAAGCTTCACACTCTTAACTTTAAGACAGTCCTACCATCGTTACGTTGTACGCTTCATTAACGACGTATTGTGTATTATGTTATTCATTCAGCCAGATGCCGTATGTATTGCTACAATTCCCCACGTGCGTGGGGTGAATAAAGCAAGGAGCCTTTCCATATGTGCATGCCCTTTTTCATACACCTTAATCATCTGGAGACATGTCACATCAGTTTACCAAAGGTTTTCGATTTGGTAAAATATGCTAATTACGCAAGAGTTACAGACTCCATGATTCCAGTGACGTATACACATACAACTTATTACATGGCAGCTAGCCTGCGGATTGTTAGAATTAGATAAAAGAGGAAACAAACAACAATAAATAGGAACACACATGTATTGACCACGAACATGACGATAGGATTGGAGGTCAACATCACACAACGCGTGTTACACCAACAAATCAAACGAGTCAAGGATACATGTATTGTGGACTAAAGATTAATAACAGGTCGTACAAATCTACATACTCGGCTCATTTACATAGTCATCACATGTTTTACTACCTCTGTTTACAATGCTCATTATGACTTCTTGGCTCACAATGCTCACACCCAATTTACTATTCATATGTGTAAATAGTAGTATTGTATTTATTATTATTAGTTCTGAAGTCATCCCAAAGTTGAAAGCTGGAAATGATGCACACAAACGTATAGAATTGGTAATTCATAATCAAACAGATAAATCATATCAGGGATTCGTCATACACTTTGTCGACCCAAACAGGCAGTTCTAAATCCCCGAAACATTGTGTAATTACACACCTACATGTGTATGTCTAACTAGTCACGATCGCTGTTACTGCATGGAGCTGACGAAGGTCATGATGTGTCAACCGTCAGATAAACGTTTTAACCGATTTTACTATCATTTAATCCCAATAATAACTCAATTAAAAACTGAAGTGATAGCAATCAAGGTAACAGCCACCTACACATGGAATCTTACACGGTGGTTAAATATAACACGCCATAAGAGTACGGCGGGACCTCCATCATCCAGAATATATTAAACTAGGTATACATCCTTATGTAGGCACGCTTATGTGCACAAACGTGGAGATAGAACGGCGATGATGTAATTTTACATGGATATTTGCAGGATGTTAAACATTTGCGGTCGTTTCCGATTAATATTCTATTATTACATCATTTGGGAAGTCTCACCGTGTACAGCACAGCACAATCCCTAGACAGTTTTTAAAATTAGAGTTCAAAATTATAATTTTTTTGAAAGTTTAAAAACACCGTAAAACGTGAGTAACTATTTCAATTAAATGTGATTACACAGCTAACCTGACTAGGTATTCCAATAATCACGCATTGGGATTAGGCTGCTGATTATCTTTTTAGTGATGTACAAAGCATACCGATTTCTTACTGAAAGGCATCTTTGATTTTTGATTTTAATATGTTACAACTTTCTTTAGTACTTCCAACGTTCCAAAACATTTATACTTAGGGAACCTATTTACAGAACTGTTTCTGAATTTTTGCATTTTTCTCTAAACCCTTTGTGGGAGGAGGAAATAAATAAGAATTTAAATTCGACTAAATCGATTACAAAATATTACGTCAATTTACCTAATTTGGTTAGGTAATAGCCTGACACACATGGAATCTTAAACGGTGGTTAAATATAACTAGGAAAGAGTAAGGCGGGACCTCCAGATTCCAGAATATATTAAACTATACATCCTTTTGTAGGCACGCTTATGTGCACAAACGTGGAGACAGAACGGCGATGATGTAATTTTACATGGATATTTACAGGATGTGAAACACTTGTGGTCGTTTTCGATTAATATTCCGATTATTCCACCACGATAGATAGTTACTGCCTGTTGACTTCTAAGCGTATAATTATCCTTTCCATTATTTTACGACAAAGACGACGCGTACGCTTGAAAAATAATACTTTTAATCTTAAGTTAGAAGTCACCTGTCTACTAACTGGTCCCGTGAGCAATTTGCAATCACAGCTTCTTTTAACAAATTCCTAACAAATATCTTTTGCGTCGGTGCCACGAAAAGGAGTGTCATGCAAAAGCTCCATTCAGTAGAAATGATGATTGCGACATCCGTATGTTAATGTTTAACGCAACTTTTCCCTAGATTCTTGGCGAAAAAAGTTTACACAAATGCGACTGATAGATAGGTAGGTACCTAAATACCTACATAGTATTTTTGACATCACTCATTTGCATAATAAATCTTGTGATATTTCCACAAGTTTAGTAAAGGACTATGCTAGTGCATCTAATCGGGTTCACCATTAATGATCAACTTTTCAATTTACCGAACTAATTCCACATGGAAACTGAAAATCTCCATCTGTCTGATAATGATTTGACAAACGTCACAGAAACCTAACACAAACGTAATGTGACGCTGGTCTGTAACAACAACAAACCCACCACAGACATCAGCGGTCTAACACGGGGCACATTTCTTCATTTCAGTGGATGTAGAAATTCAGGTGTAGTAAATAGTCACCTAACTATATAACGATACACCTCAATGAGCTTTCGTAAACTGTTTCATCAATAACAATGGTTTGCCCAACAGTCATAAAAAAAACCTTTCCCGTAAACACATAGGTACCTATGTACATAGGTACGGTTATAGGTTATAGTAGATAATAACTTAGGCATACAGCATTAAACATAGGTATATGCCTATATAGAGTACCTACACATGATTGAATACACAATTCGAATAAACAATTTCTGGGTAATTGTTTGACAACATTTATTTACGTTTAGTCTATAACTCAGATTAACCAAAGCGTGGAACTCAAGATACCTAAAAAAAATGAGTTGGTCTGTGAATGCCGCTCTTTTGTCAGCATTATATTATTATCTTGTTCCAGTGATTCACACCGTGCTGTACGCAATTTGTACACAAGACTTCTCGCTCAATTCTAGTGACCACTAAAAGCTACGAAATACAGTATAATACTATTAAGTATCCATTACAAGCATACACTGGCAGTCTGTGGTTTGACGAGTACAGTAGGATGGTACGAATCCAGCTGGCACTTGACATTTGGCCAGCACCTGTCTTGAAACTTCAAGAAAGCCGATACCTACTCCATCACAGGATTTTTATCAGCTAAGAAACTAAGAGGAATTAGTCAAATAGTACTGAACTCACAATTAACGTTGGAACAAAAAAGCAACATACCAATGTACCTACGCAAGTAAAATGCTCACTATAATTCTGTATGGTATGTGCACTGACGAATAGAATGCGTTACCAATTGCTACTGCTTAATTGAAAACAATTTCAAGAAGTCAATAAAGTAAATCCAAGCAAATTTAGTATATCTTAGATTTCTAATACGGCAAATTATTACTAGTAATAGTTTATTATGACTGCTACCATCTTAATCATTCCATGAAATACATGTTCTCAACTATAGTGCACCATCTTTTTTGCTGAGAGTGAAATTTCATCATCACTAAGCTAAGTGTATATCACCTGCATCACTAATTACTTAACTACACCAGCACAGCCCAGCTGAAGGTAGCATACCTAACTGAATTCTTTACATACCGAACTCTACGCAACTTTATAAATTGTAAGTTTTTAGAACTTACGATTCCCAGAAAATGTTAAAAACTCATAATTCATACCCAAAATCCGTCAACGTCCATGTGGCGGTGGCGGACTACGATTACAAATTGCAATATGTAAAACTAAATCGTTTAATTGGTTAAACGGGTTCTCCTATGAATGACTAATATCCAGTAACTAGTTGTTATGCCGTGGGTGACGATTAGGCAGAAGCTTTGATGTGTGGTAACCGATATGATTACGAATTCTGAAAACAAACAGAACTAGGTAGGTACCTACCTACTTTCACTCCAGCAGCTATATGAACATTTAAACAGCAAAAATACTAGATATTAAAATATACGGTATTGTAATTTTAAAACATGTTATATAAGTGCCGTGGAGTTAGATGACAGTATTCTCCTTTATAACTTATCCTAATGGTATCATGATTACAAAGCATACATTTAAAAAACAGGCTAAAATATGTACGTATTAGTCATATGTACAATGATTCGTAAGTTTGTATTCGTCAAATTAGGCAAGTTTGTACGAAAAAGGGAAGAGTACCGGAGAGAACTGAAGCGTCTAAAAGCACGGATTGAAAGGTTTTAAGCATTCAACGCATTCTGTAGTTGACTCAAATTTCGGCTTTCTCTAAACACATTGAAAATAACCTAGAGGTTCTTGTATAATGCACATGTCTAGTCTGTATAATATACGTATTAGCCTTAACTCTAGAGCATAAAACTATAAACAGTGATTGTGATTGACAATATAATAATAATAGCTTTTAAAAGGGATCCTTAAGTTACACAATAACAATAATAAGGTAATTTAGCGGGAAATAACTGACATATGAGTGTAGCTTGAATGGAAGCTTAGTCTAGAGTTTTCTGTACTGGCAAAAAGCATGTCTACCTAAACTAATAGTGATAGTGACGGGATAAAATTACAGAGGATAGGTAACAAGTACGTAGAAGCATTCGGAATTCCCCGCGGGTAAACACTTAGACAGATTTCATAAAAATCTATTTTTCTCACTATTTCACGATCATGGAACAAACATACAAACCTATTTCCCAATGCTCTGACAAGTAAAAATTCCTTGCGACTAGCACCATCGGTTTTCCAGATTCTGAAAGACTGAGTGGTTCGTTCACAAAAAAATACACATAGGTACATATGTAGCTAGATCCGTAGCCTTAGACAGTATCTTGGGTAAGTAAAGTACTGTTGGGGTACCAGTATAGTGCAAATAATAAAAATTTACATTCTGCTTCTCCTTAATGATGTAGTATGTATGTCGTATGTTGACTAACATCTGCAAACTCCGAGCTCCCGAGGGGAAAGGTTAACAAGAAGTTTCAATTTAAGTGGAATACTGTTATTCCAATTCTTAGCTTTGCCATTAGTACCAGCAACTCGAGGAAGTGACTCCTACAAATTTGGAACTATTTCTTTGCAAGTATGTCCGTATGTGTTTGCAAGACAACAATGAATAAAAATCATCCATTTGCTCTGCTAAACACTGTTTGATTTTCTGATTTTGTTTAAAACCTTTATCCATTACTAACAGCTGATTTGAGGTGACAGCAATAGTGCGAGTTTTACTAAACCGTTGACTTTGGAATACATAAGTAAAGAGTTCCAAAGACTAATATGATCACGATTTCTACTACTGCCAATAATAGGACATTTCTATGTACCTCGCATTGTAGAAATCACGTTGCTGGGTTAGCAGCAAGGTATCAGTGCTTATACGTAGGCTCAAGACGAAAATACTAGAACTGTCATAAAATTCCTTAAAGTTTTTGCAGGAATTCCATCGCAAACGGTGCAATTGTGCCGTTTCTCAGAAGACGAAGGGTTCTGTTTAAATAATGGTTCTTACAAAATTACGCATAAATTAATTGGCATGTAGTGTGTTCGAATGCCCTGCATTGCTACATCTACTCGTATCCTTGCTAAAATGGTTCAGCACGAAACTAATTTAGATAAAACAATTTGAATTCTAAAATATTCCAGTTTCCAGGTGATGGAAAAGCCGCAGTAGGACCTTAAAATCGTTTTCAAAAATGAGAAACGAAATAAACATCTGAAATACCTTCCACTGCTTACTGGAAGACAACTAGGTATGTACATAATAAGTCGGTATGAGAATATATACATATTCTGTGTACTTAACTGCAGTGACGATTTAAGATATTAATATTAAATTTCATAGATGATTTTGTAGCATAAATAGCCCAACACAACAGAATACTCGGCATGCAAAACAGGGATAGCGTTGGATTTAGCAGTGAGATAAAAACGTACAAGGATGGTGATTAGACTTATGCTATAAGCATAGTAAGTTCATTTTAGACAAACATAACAATCTTGTCTGCATTATTTATTTTCTGTCTGCACGTTTAGCAACGTATGCGGTTTCACTTTCATAACTCCAAACAAATTCACTGCACCTAGTGTCGCCCCCAGTAAAGTTTTGTGTGTGATAAATTAAAGCATTTCCACTTCATTAGACTCAATCCTATTTTAAATACTGTACTGTAGTAAAATGATGTAAAAAGATCAATCCACGTACTTAAATAAGAGCCACTCTGACCTCTACCTGGTAAACATTCAAAAAATACCCTTCACGAAACAATCCTTGACTGATAAGTGATCAAGTGTTTGCATACACTACCAGAATGTTCAAAATTGCCTATTTATTATAAGTTTATAGTTTATAAGTTATGAACTGTACCGACGAAATCATCCCAAACTCACTAAATCAATTTCTGTCGCAATTTAGTACACACGAATTCGGAAGGCTAAAAAAACTACGCGTTAAGCCTGCCAAGCTTTTGGGTGTCCTAACGCTTCAGCGTTAGAAAAATATCATATCCAGAATTGCATCATAATATTCAGCTATTTATATCGTATGTAAATGGAACCAATAATGGTTAAAAATATAAGAGGCCTAAAGTAAAATGTATGGTATGCCATGGTATCAAAATATTATTCAAATCTTGAATTGTAATCCAAACACTTTACATAAGTTCATACTTATTAGGTTACGAGGTAATTCAAACTATTTAAGACATCTAAAAACAACATTCAACGCAATATGTATACGCACAGGCTTTTCAACATGTGATTCAAATATTACACAGACGAACTAACCTTTCTTTAAAGTTGAAAAACTTTGGGTGAAACGAAATAATTGCATTCCCAGGAGATTGCTGACTCTCGGCTGCTGAAACTACAGCCCCTTCGCTATCGTCCTCTACTAATCTGCAATTTAAAATATAAGAACGGATTAGTATATTATGCTCAGGAGTTTGCAAACACAACAACCAACCGAAGAAAAGATGTGTTCAAAAATGACTGCGACCATTTTTTTACAAGTTAAATATCCGATTATTATATCTGCATTAATGATGCTACATTTTTTATATTTTTTAAATCAACAGCTACATATACGTATTGGATTCTGCTTTCGTAATTCCAGTCACCACATGCATGTATGTAGAGCATGGAGAGAAGCTTGGTAATAAAAACATCAATATTTATGCATAACACCTTGGGATTCTTAGCCCCTTGAGAGATCCCTATTTTTTCTGAATTCAATCCATTGTGGCTTACACTTTTAAACACTGTGAGCTTCGTACGGCTACAAAATAACGCAACTATCATTCAGAAATCAGGAAACTCTGGTACGAAATTAATTAATGTTTACAAATTAAACTTTAGTTTTTTTTTAAAAATCTGACAGTCAAATGGTGGAAGAAATTAATCATAACCACCCAGAACCAATTTAGTTCGCAAATGTAAGACTAACCGGCCTCAAGTGCATTGGAAGTACGACTGAAATCTTTAAATTGAGCAAAATCGAAATTACAACACGTTTATTAAAACTATAAAATAATAGAAATCCATGAAATAGATATTAGGATAAACCCTAACCCTCTAAATCAATACAGCAGAATCTGTATTTTGTCATTCACCGGATCTTCAACTAATATCAAATACACAAAAACAAAACAAAGACGGACTTTTTCATTTTTAACAAGAATACAATCCTAATTGACTGCGCACATGTTTACAAACATTGAACATTATTTAATGTGTAACAACAACGTATTACGTCTGTGTGTCTGACAAAAGTTTTACAAATACTACATCAAAACTAGGAATTACTTCACTGGCTCCCCAGGAAACTGATGCCCCATGATGAGCCGGATTTCATCTTCTTCGTATGTGAGCTCTATGAATTTGAAAACAAATTCAAATTATTAACAATGCACAATCGACAAATCAACAATACGTTTTTTTTGTTTATGACACAATCAACAATAGTGACAAAGTCACAATTCACAGTCAGTTAAAAGACTCCTTTCAATTTCCTTTAAAAAAAAGTGAAACTACATACACACATATATATCGATACATCATTTTTTAGATTAATTATTTTTGGTATGAACGACTCAACCTAGATGATAGAAATCCATGAAATTACCTCTCGTAGAATGATCGAGTGCCAGACAACCGATCTGGAGAAAAAGAACCACCAAGTACCGTTTGAGAAAAGTCATTTTTGAACCTGTCGTCCGTTGGCATAAACTGGAATTGGATCTGTTACGAAAATAATAATTTTCATGTCCCTCATTGCACGATGGTGACCTTCCCATCGTTCAAATTCAAACGCTACATGCAATTTGTTTTCTTAATGTAGATATTGTTTTCCTTCAGATTTTTCTTTAAAAAATCAGAAAACACCCAGAAGAGTATAAGTAGTAGTAGTAGTAGTACTTCATTCACTAGTCACTTTTATTTTGACTCAACAACAATAATAATAATAATATTCACAAAAATTCACTCACTCAAGCACAAAAATACGAAGAAAAAAAAACACAGTCGAAGTACTTAGACTTTAAAGTAGTAAGTAAGTTTAAGTAGTAAACTCACAAAACTCACTCTCAAATTCTCAATATACAAATCAATACATTACAAATCACTAGGTATTCCGTTGCCTTCATAAAAAGACGAGAAAAAAACCCCCCCAAAAAAAATTCTCCTTTTAACCAAGTCAAGTGCTCCAATAACCACCGACAACAAACTTACTCCAATTCAAGACTTACTATCAAATATATATTTTAATTCAATTTATAAACACAATTTTGCTCTATTAAGTTTCACTCTCTACCCACACTGAACGTGCACTCATTGGAAATTTTCGAATTATACTATCTCACTTCATTATACTTACGTCTGCTCATATTTCTTTTTTTTCCCTATACCTTCCGCCTCATGCACTCATCTGCTGCTGCTACTGCTCTCCTGCTACTTTTGCTCTCTTCGTCTCGCAAACTTGCGTTTTGTAGTTTCCTTCCTTCGTAGCTTCACACACACACAGCTCTTCGCACAGCTGGATCTCTACAGTAAAGTGCTAAAAAGCACTGGTAGTAAGCTACTCAGCCGGCCCTTCCCAGCTATTACGACAAAACGTTCAAATTACCATTTTTTTTTCAATTCAAAATTTATTAATCATCTCCCTTTTACAAATTTTTAAAAAAACTGTAGGCTCCAATGTTTTCCAAAGGCTCTATTGCAATTTCATAATTATTGTCGTTTTTTTTGGAGCGCTGACGCTGACGTTGGGATTTATGATATTTCCCCCTTTTTTATAAAAACATAAATGTACAAGGTCATATTTGCGAGGCTCCTACACATTTCCAAGACCAGAAGAGACTCAAGACTCAACGAATATATATTCCGCTCAATGTGCCTTTCGTATTTTAAATGTGCGAGATTGAGCAGGCTTAAACCCCTGCTACTAACTTCCCCCTGAATAGTTCTGGAAGAAATAGGAAGTCAACTGCAGTTCAGGCAGCTTGAAAGTTCGCCGGAAATCCTGGAAAGTTGGAACCCTGTTGATTCCACACGTCTGTAGATACACCATTTTAATTTTGGATCTATAGATTCGACTTTTCTAATTTGGATCTGTTGATTTTGCATTATATATCATCATTTGCACCTAGCAAATGTGTTTGCTAGGTGCAAATGATGATAGCAATTAAAATAATTTAGTTCGTTACAATGATTATAATGCAAAATCTAAATTTTGAAATATTTTCAAAAATGTTCAAAAAAGGTTTCAACTTTTCATGGGTTGAAGTTCACTATCTATCTCTGAACCTATGAAATCCGTATTCTACATGCGATTCGCTTCAAAATGGTATATTGCCCGTCCCCGTTATGGACGTGAGCATCAGGTTCCAATTTTGATGTGAACTTTTTAGGCTTTTGAAAAGTCTGTGGTAGTCGTAATATTCACACTTTGGTCTGTACGATACAGTGCAAAATGAGGTTAAAAAAGCCCAGTGTGGGGTACAAAAAAAGGCGGCAGCATATCCAGAAACACTTTCATACTACTTAAACCTTTGCCGCCTTATTTGCCCGGCCTGCCATTAATTATACAAATGGCGCCACCTCAAAAATTGAACTTGAAGGACCCACCCACCCATTTTAGTGGTGCTTTTAACATTACCGTAAATGGGGGAGTTTAAGGGACCCACCCTATATAACAGGTGGCGCCATTTGTGAACTCTTCCTATAAGGTGTACAAGAAAAAAACGTTTTAAAATCCAGTCGTAAAGAAGCGGGAGACTTTTGGGAATCGGAACTTTACTGCCCAGAACTGTTGAACACTCGGAGCAGCGCCGCTGTGGAAAGGTTAGAAATTCTCCGTCGACTCTGTCTATAGTGTTCTATGTGTGCGTAGGTCTGTGTAGTAGGTAAGGTTTTTTGGTGTTGGTTCTGGTGGTAGACCACTATATCCTCCATGTACTCCTGAGTGGGTCTATAGCCACTATAAAAGGTAGTCAAGTAGTCAAGTCTGGTGTTGGTGTTAGTGTTAGGGAATAGCCTACCATGACTGGCATTGCATTGTACCCCCTACCTTTACTAGTCAAATCAAATGCACAAAGATCAACTTTACTAGTTAGACCTGTAATACTGTAATAGTGTAGTTTAAAGGCGATACGCACCATAGCCATAGGCCTACGTCGACTATATCGTTGGGCCTCAACTCGTATCGTACAAACTTTACAAAGTGCACTCTATAAGTGCAGGAATCATTGGATTTTTTGGATTTTGGATTTGGAATAAGCCGAGATGTAGCATGTAGTAAAGTAAAGTAATGTGGAGCCTTTTTCATAGCAAGGACGACGAGCTTCCAGTTTTTATGCTTTCTTTCTAGTGTTTCTAGCCCTTTCTATATACACTCACAAAATACAATACTAAGCTTTATCGCACGCGCGCTTTAACTTATTTGAAATACGACTCATAACATTGGACCCATGTAAATGGAGAGACCAAAAGGTGGCAACCTGTGCCTCTTTCTTATGATGATTTCCGGGTTAGTTTTTTGTATGAATTACTATATACATAAAAAGCATACATACATATACATAATATTTACATTACAATGCAAATTGCTGATTAATCGAAAGCTAATCGTATTAATTAATAGCTCCATTTGCCGCTTGCACACTTAACTGCGTTGTGAGTTTGTGAGCTTCCAGTTCTATACAAATGTATTCATTGTTTGTCGGATGTGAAATGTGAAGCACCCAAGTTTGTTAAGGATATTATTATGTACGTATGGGGCTGTTCTTGTTCTTGGGACATGTTGTGGAACCTGTGGATTCCGGACCTGGACAAAATTACAGCAAGCCAACCAGCGTCTAGAAACTAGGTAATTTGAGTATAATGTGGAGGAATGTTTTTATGTGGAACGTGACGATCGACTTTTTAGTATGCTAACGATAAGTATAAGTAGGTATGCTGGTCCTCGTAAGTAAGTAATTTAAGTATAGTAACTACAGCAGTTGCTGTCACTGTTGTATTTTAGTCCATCATTATACTATCTTCCATCTTGCCCCTGTAATGTAACCTATCTTCAGCATTAAAATGTTACTAGGTACCTAGGTACATATAGATATGTACATAGGTTAGGTGTGCTATTTATTTAGGTATAAATAAAATAAGGAGGTATACATAGGTGTGTAGATAGTCAGGAGTCAATATAGTACGGGGCTCTCAAGTAGAAGGTCAACAGCGTGGAATAGGCAGTTTTGGACTATTTGTGGTCTAGTGTTCTAGTACTAAACTGACTTCCCTTTAAAATTGCTAAGCTAAAACTATTGTTAGGTACATACATAATTATTATTATTGAATATTGATTCAGCAGGTAGCTAAATCTATCCTTTAAAGACGAGTGCACATAAGTATAAGTATATGTACTTACACCAACACAAGGTAATATGCGATTGCAACTTGGGTCACTTTTTTATGTTTGTATGCGTACATACCCTAATAATTATATTAAAATGCATAGTATATGAGTGTATGGATTATGGATAGGTAGGTAAACATATAGTTACATACATAGTTGTCTTGAATTTTTCCTTCCTCTTTCTTAGATACGTCAATTATTTTATGCGTCCAGGTAAGAATATATTTGAGATAATAAGATAAAAGATTGAGTGGGCTGCTGGCTACCGTATATTGATATCAATCTTAATCTTGAAGTGGAGTATAAGTAACTTGATAGAGTTAGAGTAGTTCAACTACGTGTACAGTGTAGTCGTGCCAATGTCTGTGTACATCTATCTTGTTGTTTTCCTGGCATTTTTAATCAGTCATTGGCAATGGCTGTGCTTACAGCACATACATTTTATATTAGTTGATCCCGTGCATGGATACAAAATTACATGGAATTATGCACTTAATCCTATTGGTTCTCGCTCATAGATTGAAAGGATAACCTGTAGATAAATATGCCGTTCGTAGGGAGAGATAATGCTAATTATACAACGGACCGGACGCCAGGTCGATTATAAGGAGCAATAAAATCAAGTCTAAATAATGAGGAGTATTTTTTTTCTGTCTTGCTATTGTTGCATTACATAATCTGTATCAATACTGTATCTCTTTTCTCTGTATATCCTCAGTGTCACTGCAATAAGTACAGTTTCCACTTCATTGCGCATTGCAATGTGCCTTAAGTCCATACTGCTAACAAATGGATCACTGGATGGACTTCCTCGGGACGCATTGTAATTAAGAGGAAGTTGGACTTGGGACATATTGCATTGACACAGACGCTATCGCCTTTGTAGATACAAGAACATATGTAATAATGTAATTCCGCTTACAAATAGCAAACAAAAGCAGGAAGGCAAGATGAGTAGTAAAACATCCGTATCTTAGGTACCCTCAATGAAGAAATCACACGTTCCTTCTGGCCGCCTTAGCGACGATTTATGATACTGTTTTATTCCATAGCGCACTTGATGGGATGCCCATAAGCATGATTGAAAGGAATTAACAACGTTAATTATACACGTAAAATACGTTAGTTAGTAGTACTATATGATAAGTACCTTAGTACTTATCACTTATCAGATCAAGAGAATGAATGGGGTCGCATCCTTCGTGCATCCTTTCCTCTGTTTGGGGGAGCCTGACATTTTAAACGAACCGGTAACCCGTTCAGGCTACCTTCATGCACTATTACCGTCCATTGTTTTAGTATCCTGCCATTCACTTACCTAGCTCATTAGGCTACTCGTCTCGTCAGAAGTTTCCAGCAGTTTATTTTTTCTCTCGAAATGTGCAAGGTCGGTGACATTTTATGAATTTATAAAAAATTAGCTGTACTCCGTCGTTGCCTCTGTCAGTCTTTGATTTGTCCCTCTGTCCGATGTATAAGAGTTTGAGTATAAGTGCCTCTGATGTTTGTCTGGATGAAAATGTCTGTCTGAAAGTCAAAGTCAGACATGAAAATAACAAGGTACTCCAAATCCTTATCAATTCCAATGTTATTTCGGTGTTTATGGAAGACTCTTGTAGTTGTACATAGTGCGGTACGGACATGCATCCGTGTTTTATGGGTATGGGTATGGGTCGGTCGGATGCTATTAGTTTGGTTATAAATCTGACAACTTTATAGCATTAAATTGTAGATTATACATATCTACCTAGGCACATAATATTATTACTTTTTACAATGTTTCAATTATATGTAATATCGATTACGTGCTATGATTTCGTTAACTCGTACTCGTTCTCATGCATATGTATTATGTATCTGTATATGCATATATGTAGCTTAAATCCTATCATACATGGCATTAAGTACTTTTGAGGGCTGTGAAATGCGGGGCTGGCTTTGAGCATTCCCTGGGTCGTCAACATTTACAAATTGCACGTATATTGTAGTCTTGTAGTTAACGTGGCTTTATAAACCACTTTACTTTCTTCCTTCTTTTTTTTTAACAGAACACTAAATACAAAATCCGATTAATGCATGAAAAGCATCCTGTTATATGTATTTTATGTCACTGTCAGTGTATTATGTTCACCCTTTTTTCTTTCTCTGCACTTTACATCCCAACATGTTCCGCATATGACGCCGACATGAGTGTAATCATAATCGTACAATAAATTAAGAGCGTTGCCCCTGTCCCTGCCAATCGTAAGCACTTTAAGAGCACTGTCCGCACCATGCTCGCACTATACTATTCTACTACTCATATGTAGGTATATGAATGGTGGCACATGACATCACATCTTCTGTCAAGATTCAAAAAAGTCACTACAAATTATTTTTCATGTGTATTTAATTGTCAAGAATTAGACTGATGTAATTATCATCGGGTACTTACAATGTCTGCGGTTTGTTTACTGAGTTGCGGCGCTGTCATGTAATTGAGACGGGTTGTTTTTCATGTTTGATTAGTGTTAAGCCATACGCAAACTTACAGACACCTTTCACAGCAGAATATTTATTGATTGTATAATTGTGACCATGCAACTGTTTCCTGAACATAGGTAATGGGAAAATCCCTTTACGTACATACGTAACTTTGTCGACTCGGTGTACTCTATTACTATGTATCCCATTGGAGGAAATGCAAAAGTCAAACGTGTATTCAGAATGAAATGAAGGATGAGCGTAATATACAAATAATCCATGGATTACTATTAATCTTGATTTATTTATGAATAAATATTGTACATATACATATTACTATACAGGTATACGATATATGTAGTTAGAGTTACAGTGAGTAGAAAGAATATTTGAATGCAACTTAATGACTGTGTCGTCAGCTCGAACGAAGCAAACAGAATAGGTAATAATTATGTATTACTTACCGGGTACATTAAATAAGTAGGACTAAATTCGATGCTTATAGTATTACGAATATAGGAATAGCTTACATAATTTTGAACGTAAGAAACTTCCCAGAAGAAAAATGATTACAGATGCTGTTATTCGTATCCGAAATGTCTGCCGAAGCATGAGATATACAGTTTTCATTTAAACTTAAGTATCTACTGGTATATTGATTGTACATAAAAATGCATAAAACAGACATGTAAAACTACAAATCAAATCAATTTTCCTTTTCATAATAAGAGTTACAGTGTCCGTTCTTAAGGTTAATTAGATTCTCCCATCTAGTTGTAACAACAACAATGTAATATTGTCGTTAAATATAGAGTGTATATACAGTGCAGTGCAGCGTGTACTTCATCGAATAGTTTTATGAATCTGCTTAGAATTCGAATTAACTGTATTTTTACTCGGCTTGTCTAATTGTCCCAGTTACAACACGTATTCTAGTTTTTCGGATTTGTGTAACGTGCACAACTATATCCAAGTCACCTGAGTAATTCAATAACTTAATTGTAATTTGTTCGTGACAAGTTGTAAATTAAATCCCAATTCATTTATCGAAAGCACACTTTAATATTTTTGAATCTGATTTTTGTGTGCAGTGTAAATTGTAGCTGTCATTAGTCTTTGCTGTCATTTATTTTGGTAGTAAGAAACCATAAACTAATGCAAATTGTACATAAAATAGACATTATTATTTGTATGACTTCAGTAAATTGTACATAAATGCATAAATTGATTTTAATTTGTACTTGTTATATGTAAAAACAGTAAAATAATATCAAGTAAATGCCCAATGCCAGACCGAGTACTACTGATCGGATCCCGTGATCCCCATCATGTGTACTTGGTTAGCTTAGGTAGAATTTTTACCCTGATATAATGAGTATAGGTACCTTAAATATAATTTATTCAGGGTTCAGATTTTTTTAAACTGGCTCTGTGGCTGTTGGATATCATTATATCAACTTTCAGCCTCAGCATTACTTGGCAGAGAGTAGTAATAATAAATAACATAAATTATATATATTATATTATGTAGGTATTTACAATCCTTCCATAGTTCTGGCCAATTTTGTATTTATGCGGTAGTAAAGACTCGAGCTGTAGGTTACATTATTAAACTTAGGGTTTACCACGTAATTACATTTACCTACTTTACCTTTCTCAACTACTACACGCGACGAATTTAGTACATGTATACGCTAGGACAGAAAACAAAACATAATACGATTAACACAAAATCAAATTACACCAACACGTAAAGACAGATCTTCATTCACTTAAAATAGGTAATATATAGAGAATATAGGCTCAAGGAATTTATTCGGTTTGAGCACACACCTCACCTCTGTTTCTATATTCTGTTTTGCTCCTTTTAGTAAATATTCAGACTACGAACTACACACATACGTCACTACATCGGATAGCTGCTGCAACGATTACTACGATTCTACGAATACATAAAACAATTTTGTATTCTTGTTATATAATTTGTATTGTTAGTTGTTCTTTCTGTAGCTGTACCAATTACCATTCAATCCATTCCATGCTGCACTTGAACTTATTGTACTACTTAACACATGCCTACATTCGTTACGTTACACTATTAATTATTTAATTATTCAATGTCAAGCCTTTCATTTATTTTCTGCCACAATATTACAAACAACTAGGTTATACACTCTAATAAGAATGACAATGGCATTCCTCAATCTAGAGAATAATTATAGATAAAATAAGTTTTTCATTGTACACACAAGCACAGATTGGCAGACTGGCCATATATTAATTTTTTACCTTTCAGTTTACAGTAATACCGATATATAATGTTTGTGTAACATTTACATCTCTGGACGTTTTCCCAGTTTATAAGATTCAAAAAGAAAAGATTGCGTATCATTACAAATATATCGTTGGATTTTCCCGTATAGAGTAAATTGTAGTTTGCTGAAGCGATTTTATACATTTGTGATGTTTTAGCACAGTTCAGTGTATGTACTATACAGTTCTCCAGTGTTTCTGATTTTGCCTTTTACTTAAATATTAAATACTCCATACACATTATTATATATAATTATACCATTTCCTACAGCTAGTTTTCGTTATTTACGAAACATTTTTGATTAATAAGAAATAACATTTATTTCTTTTAGCATTTGTAAATATTAAACTTAAATAATGCATTTAAGTAACATCTTACATGCAATTTAGTCACGTCATATACTTAAGTAAACTCAATGTTTACGATATATAATATATAGATTCGTAATATTTATATAATTATTTCGATAGCTCTGCATCCTCTGTCTCTTTTACTGTTACGTTTTACGTTAGGTACAATAGATTGAATTGTGGTGATGATGTATACTCTGGTGATTCTTTTAAACCACATACTGAGACACGACCACTGTGCTTTACATACAAAACTTAATCCTTTTTATAGTCCAGGAAAGTAGATAGATTGAAACTTGAACTACAAAACCTTATTTTTATTGATACTTTATAATTATTACAACAATTTACTACAAAATTCAGTTAGTTCTTAGCAAACTGTACGATCAGTTTTGAAGGAAACCATTAAGAATTTTAGAGGGTTAATTAACGAAAAACAGTAAAATAACGTACTGATCAGTAGGTACTCTGTGAGATAGGTATATAGGTATGTATGTCTGAGCCTTGAAAAATCCTAGGGTTTCTAAGTAACAGATAAAATAACAGTGTTTAAATTATGGTAGCTTTATTTACAAATTGAGAATTGATTATACTCAAAAGTCTTTGGTAGATAATATCGGTGGTACTGACAGCTAAGGAAGCTTGGGCAGTGTGCAACATGCAACATGAATAAAACTAGGTAGTCTAAAAACAATTAAATGGTACAGTATGTAGACGTTTCTAATTTGACAACAACGAATTGCCGATCAATCGCATTTGTTTTGAACGCACTAAAATAATTAGTGTCGACTTACAAAAATACGCTCTAACTCATTTCTATAGTTTTGAAACAGTCATTAGCAACTAATATTACATGCCAGTTCATGCCTAGATGTATGTATGCACACAATCAGAAGATACACTTTTATAATAATGCGTGCTCTTTTTGCATCTGCGTTATACATAATACACAGTTTACTAGCTACACGAACAAGTACAGACTTACATTAGTAACATGTATAAACTATAATCATACAATTACGTATTAGATTTTAACACGATTCCACTGTGGGCTCCTTTTCCTAGTCTACTTTTTTAAATACGATAAAGTTGAACTTCACAATGAGAATACAGATAACTAATATAGGTAAACAAGGAAGTTACAGAAACATAAATTTCCGACATAATTCTGAATTGGAATAACGTGGTTTATAAGTAGCTCACTCGTAACTTCAATAATTTTGAAATTATGCACTCTCTAGATTTATTTGGTACCTAATAGTTTTAGCCAGTGAGTGACACCATCAAGGTATTACCCAAGCAATAAATAATTACATAGTTTTTTTTTTAAATTAGACATGTAGCGTTGAAAATTCACCCGTTAGAACTTCGTTTGACGCAGTTTAAAAATGAAATGATTAAGCCCGTATTGCCCTTAATGCCTTAAAGTTCTAACAAGCGATTCAATCACATAAAATTACGTTGTAAATTGTGAATCTCTACCCAGTGCAGTACAGTGTAGTGAACTGCAATTCAGTGAAATTTAAATTCTAGAGAAAAGACGACCAGTTTTAATACTTTTGATTTAGAATCTCCTTTTTTTAATTTCTGTGTTTGCTTGACTTGTGAACACATGTCGTGTCACGCTTTTTAATAATTCGTTAATATTTAAAACCTATTTCGTTGAATCCAAAATAGATTGCGATTTTCCTTATTGTCACAATTTGCGAAAAACAATTATTAAAAATAGTAACAGAGGCCGACGGAATCGATTGATAGTTATTACTACTTAACTATGTAATAAATTATTTCCGGCTGAACTTCTTCAAAAATCCAACCAAAAACTCGGAAGTAGTGTTTACGTTAATTTCTTTTACAACTCTGTTTTGGTGTGATACGTAGTAGCAAATGGATCGCTGTAGATGCTGTGCAATAGTGCCGCAACTGACTTTTTACATACAGTAGACAGAACAAGACCAAATTTACAACATTAGAATAATAAGTAGAAAGCAAAACTGACATAAATTCAAAACTGTAATTGTACACGGTATATATACAGTTTGAGTAAATCAGTTTTTGAGACGAATAAGTTGCTGAAAAATGAATGCAACAACAAAAACATTGACGTGTATCATTTTAATTTTTAAATGTACTTTGCGCAAATGCCATGCAATTAATCTCCTCAACTGTTGCTCTATTAAAAACGTCCTCAAACTTAATTTGGCTCACGTTTCTCAGCTGCTTACGTTATTTTTGTTCCAATACTTTAGGATCAACAGCCATTTTTTTCGGTAGGTGCACGCCCTTATAGAAACATTTATAACTAACTAGGTACTTACAACTAAAATCCTTGAAAAACGCGGACTAAATAAACTATTATGGTATGACACGTTTTTGGCGTGGTTTAGACGACTCTCTAACTCGAATACCCGTCTAATTCTCTGGCTGAATTGTTATTTCACCTCTCAAATGATAAAATTGCAAACTCTGCGTTAGTTGATAGGTAGGTAAATGACCTAAGCGATGGTTTTACCAAATAATATAACCCCTGAAAGGTCTGTGGACAATATTATTCCACAGTTATTATGAAACGTACCTAGAGGAACTTGTTGCCAACATTAGCATACAATTATGGTAAAAGTAAATAAATAAAAACTAAATGCAAGCGATAAGTTAAAGTTTACAAGAAAAATTGTTTAAATGCTACGTATATATAGCGTGTTAAATTTGACTCTCAGGGTAGTCCTACACCACTGCTAAGATATACACTGGGGTTTTGTGACTAAGATCAACGGAAAAATTACTTTTAAACAAGCGCATCAGTGAGTACAAGTTATACCTATTCGAAGTAGAGGAAAACTTGAGATAGGTAAACGAATTAACAAGACCAGGTATTTTTTAAAATGCACTAAAATAAATATTTTAAACCCGAGGATGCGGTAGAAAAATAATTATTTGACGTACGAGAAGAATAAAACATTTGATGGATTGGAGGAAGAACCGAGGGCGTAGGAAGAACGAAGTCTTGACTGTTTTTTTTTAAGTCAACATTAATTATTATTGTGTTAGAGAGCAATCGAATTATGATGAGCCTTCCGAACTGCAACTTCGTTTTCTTCATTACAGTCTAATTTAATCTTTGTTCTCGTAACAACGCTGGTCGACAAGGCGGCCGTACGATTAAAATCGATGATGGAATCTATAATTTATGAAAAATGGAATATGTATAAGATAATAAACTCATAACTTGGAGTAGTCCTACTCTGGCAGGTCTACTTTATTTCGCAAGGTATTACAGCCCGGCGTTGAATGAAGTTAAAATGATTTCCGGTTAGTTACAATAGTATCAGGTAAGCTATAGTTATGTTTTACAGATTTTACTTACATCCATCGCCTGGAGCCCCTCCAGCACCACCCGCAGGACCCATTGCTCCACCACCTGCATTGTTGAGCTCGGAACTCGAGAACATAGAATCATCCTGTGAATGACTAAACTGTGGCTTAACTTTAGAACGAAATTTATCGTCACTCATACTACCACCCAAATTACTCAGTCTTAATTTTTTTGGATTTGAAACTTTGGTCACTGAATTAAAAGCTATGGTAGTTGAATTCGTCGTAGTTATTTTCGAGTCTGTTTCTAAATCTAATTCGGCGTAGTTCACCTCCGCCGACACATTTCCATTGTTGATAAACGTCGACGAAGAGGTAGCAGTTTGTGTTGTCGATGACATGAGAGAGCAGTCCACATTTGTATAATACACAGAATTATTTGCAGCAGCAATACTCACAGCACCACTAGGATTGGACGAACTACTAGGGTAGTCCGCAAAGAAGGAAGTTCCATTACACGAATAGTTGAATCGAGTTGCTGGTCCATTTTGGTGGCCTAGCAACTGAGACCCGTTGGAATTTTTACTGGGGGGATTCTGATTTTCTACGTTCATGTACAGAGGATGATTATTGTCTGGAGACGTCTGAGGATTTGTAGTCGATGTATTATAGACGGCAGCAGAGGAATGAACCATGACATTACCGTCCTGGTGTGTCCCACGCAAATTTTGATTCTCTGAGATATTTACATAATCGAAGGTGGGACTCAAGCCCCCTGGATTCACAGCGCTGGGGGTTATGGGTGTAGACGGTACAGGTGGAAGGGAAGTTGGATTCCCCTGAATTTTCGCTTGAAGTAAATTAAATAAAGATTGTGCCCTGTTGCATTTAAAAGCATAGATACCTGGTCCGGACGGACAACGTCTTCCTGACTCAAAGGAAAATAAATCTTCATCAAAGCCATAGCGTCGAAGACATCGAAGAGGCCAAGTCATCGCTAGCTTTCCATTTACATACAAAACTAAATCCGTTTCCTTCACTTCAAGCTTTCCGGGCTGAAGATGACGACCCATGTCATCCACATTTAAAACAGAAAATACACTTGGACGACTTCGATGAACATTTCCAGAACCAGAGGCTAGTTGTGCTAAATGGCTTCCAATGCAACCCATTACATAGCTTGTAGTTTGTCTTCTCGTAATTTTCTTTCTTAGAAGTTGACATTGACAATCTCTTTCACCGCCTTCGCTCTGGTCGTTATTCTATTGTGTTCCTTCCTTACATTAGCGCTGCTGTAAGATGTAAGCATACTTTAGCACCTTGCACATACTTTACAAATATATTTACTGAGAGTATGCGTAGGCCCCCATAAAGGCCACAGTTCTCGACCACAAACGAATGTATCTATGCTACATCTATATATCTATGTAGGTACATCATGTTTAGCTAAATTTGTAATTCTTTTAGTATCGTATCAATTTTGTTGGCATACCACTGACTGAAAATTTCCGAGAAATAATTATGCAGTGCATGCAAGTATTAAAAAAGTTTTGCATTCAGAACGGTGTGGTCTTGAATTTTAAAATTTGAGCTACTTTCACAGATGTGTCAGTTCCATCAAGTATTATTAATTTCATAAAATTGGCTTATTTACAGATTCTTAGAACTTCAAGTTTGGTAAAAGTGAACTGTATTACTCGCGAGTGTGATACCTAGTTAAGTCGGTGCAATCAATAAGACATAAATAATAAATATATTAGGTAGGCAAGTAAGTAGGTCTACCATCAACCATAGATAAAATATGAAATATGAATTGCAGAGTAATCCAAATTTTAGTACATATTACATACATTTAACAGCATACAAGGCATAATTCTTTGCCTTTGAATTATCCAATAATTTGTGCAAGTACATTAACAAGAACAAAATGAGACTATAACTGGAACTGCGAAAAATTTCTGAAAGTTTACCTCTTAAGCTTTGTTAACATTGCTCCATTGAAATCACAGTACGATGATGATACAAATAAGCTGCCGCTAACTACCATTGTTTTAAAATCTTTGTTTAATTAAATACTTGAACTACCACATTTTGAATTTCATTGAGTTTGTGGATAATTTACAAACTATATTCACTGTGTGTATGAGCTGATTGACCATTGACATGAATTATTATTTAGCATTATTAGCAATTCCTTCACTACGGCTCCACTCGTCCACTGTCCACTCAACAATCCACAGCCCACTGTCCACGATCACAAAATCACAAGCAGCGTCAAATAAAAACACCAACTATGTACTTACACTTTCATTTTTCCTTTCTCCACTGATTGATTCCTGACAGTAGAAAGTACAGATCACTACCTATACCTACACAGGACGAGAGCAAAACCTTTCATTGTACAATTCCTCAAGTGGGTAAAAGTAAAAGTGACTTTCAAACTTTTACCTCAACTTTCAACTGTCCACAAGTCGAGTCAGAAGAATAATTCATCAAAATGTACTTAATAGTAAATCACCAGTTATTACCACGACCACCGACCTAATAACTAAAAATCCTTCCTGCATCTTTCTTTTTGCTTCACTGAGAGCGTATATGATGGATGTGATGTGTACGACGGTGATGAATGAATGATGAATGAAACGAATGACTAATTTACTCTACTATACAGTAAGATTCTCGGAACTCGGGATTGGGAATGGGATACTTGGGAACCTATTACTCACTCTACTTGTCGACTTACTCTAAAAATTGACGGATTCCAGGGACTGTCAACTCTCTAGTACTCTGACTAGGGGGAAGAAAGTAAGTCAAAAGAAACGGGAAATCTGAAATTCCGACTTCAAACGAATTCGGAGCAGATTATTAGCAGAAGCTTCATCATGATGAAGATATTATGAACTTTGAAATATTTACACACATGGATGGATAAATAAATAAGGAGCGAGAGAGAGAGAGAGAGAGAGCGACAGAAAAAAAAAGTAATATTGAATAAATTGGACTTTGGCACAGTTTTGAGTGAGAAACGAGATCAATATTATTTACCCATAGCGGAGATTATTATTTGCAGATGTGAGTGAAATAAGGAAGGGGTACCGTGTACATAAGTACAAGTCAAAGTCAAGAAAGTTGAAAGTCAAGAGCACACCTAATTAAATGTATTAAAAGTTTGAGGATTGAGTAGGTATTAATGATTTTTTAAATTTATTAATCTTATGACTTAAATTGTAAATAAATGAGTGAGGCCTTGGACCTCTCAGCATCTTCGTCTCACTACCCTACTTTATTGTAATAATAGGAGTAAATCATAATAAGTTTAAAGATCAAAAATTGTTAATAATATAATATGATTAGAAGAAGAAGTGACTTTGAAGATACGTGCCTGGTGAGTTTTTGGAGTGTCATTCGTCGTTGAGATCCATTGGCGAGTGTTTTGATGGGGCGGCTGGCGACGTGGGTCCTCCTTGAAACGCATCACACGTCCAGCTTTTGGCGCGTTCGCAATTCACGAGAGAGACGGAATGCGGCTTTTTTCATCGTCCGTTCAAAAGTCTATCATTTCGTCGTGGTGGTCGGTCGGTGCGGTACCCTACAATTCATTTGTCACTTTCTCTCACTGTTGCAATTCCATCTTCGATTTCAAGTGTTATTTTTTTAATTGTTGTACTAATTTAATTCCAGTTTGGAATTCCATCCAAGTAATCGATGTGGCTCCTGGTTTTTCAAGGACACTTTTGAATATAAAAATTACAGACTTTCATAATTGATCGGTCAACTCAACATTGACTGGTCAGAACTGCGGAACGTGGAAGCCCAATTGTTGACTAACTACGTCGTTCTTAAGTACAAATATTTTGTACAAACCGGTTCCGCTCTTCCGGTCCAGGTCCCGTTTCCGGCCTGGCTCACTTGTGTGACAGAAATTTTGACTTTTGCAAGGGTTTTTTGAAAAGGGTGAAGGGCAGGGGCAACCAACGGGTGTCTTTGGAGAAAGGATCTAGCGACATTCATCATTTGACGTTCTGTTCAGATTTCAGAATAGAATTCAGCAAGCTGGGTCTGCGACAGTAGGGAGGCGTTTTTATCATTTTTTTTCAGTGTAGAAATATTTGCAATTTATATTCTTACACGTATTTTTTACGAAGCTTAGACAGTGGATGTGGATAGTGTTACTTTGTCATAGGTCATTGGTAGTCAAGAGTTTTGATATTACGTTCTTTCGTATTGTTCATTGTATTTCTTTTTCTACCCTTCGAATATTAAGTATTAGGTCAGTCTTGCCGTATTTTTCATTTGTCATTGTTTGTTTATCGGTTTCGGTTTTAGGGCTGGCGGTCGAAAGTGTGAGGAAATTGTGTATTTTTTCATTGAGCTTATATGCTAGTTGATGTTGAATTTGTTGGTGTTTTTAAAGAAGCTGTTGGCTTTTAAAAGTAAATTTTGATTTAAATCTATAAAGGATAAATATCCTCATTATTATTAGTTGTTAGTTAGTGGATAGAGAAGAGAGAATACATTCCCAGTCATCAGTCAAGTGTTCCTGTAAACTTTTAGTATGAATCAGTTTGAAGAAACCCCCCACAAATTGTGGCACAATGTTGAGCTGGACCCTAATTTGGGGGTTTCTATCAAGGGATGTGGATTTAATCTGAATCTTACAGCTGATGGTATGTTTTAATGGTTTTTTTTATAATTTATAGATATTGAATATGTTCATGGGTGATTGTATAATAATTGTTGGTTGTAGGTTTGAATTTATATGGAGTGGATGAGGATACTTCGGACATGTATTCTTACTACGTAGTTAATTCAAGCATTACATTATTCAAATGCTTCGACTTGTGTAAGCGGGATTTAAAGTTGTTATTCCAAATTTTATCCTTTGGTTTTTTACAGCTGCGTCTTTGGTGGATATGATACTAGCTCAAAAACCACTCTTGTACCTAGAATTGGAAGGAAATACTTTAGGAGTTGAAGCTGCGAAAGAGCTCGGTAAAGCATTGGAAAGCAAGTCGGAAATTGAAGCTGCTTTGTGGAAGGATTTGTTCACCGGTCGATTGAAGTCAGAAATTCCTCAGGCGTTGGTAAGTGTTTTGTTCTAAAAGGAGAAATTAATTTACTGTATACTGCTCGCTCGTACGACTTAAAGACCCTTCAAAATTGTTGATTTAGTCTATCTGTTTATACTTGGAGGCCAGGGAAAAAAGTTCCAAATAGGGGGAATAACAAGACCTGATTCGTGTTTGGTCAACGAAATAAGTCTACCTGCCTTGTGAATAACTATAACTATAGTATTGACGTCTATTTTATATCCTGTACAAGCGGGAAAATACTCGAAGATTGCTACAAATTTGTTTAATTATGATTTCATAATTATTTAAATTGTTTTTGGGTTTTTAGTCTTTGGGATTTTTGGCACCCTGTACATCCAAGATTTAACGTAAATACATTCGCTAGACACCCGCTTTTGCTAGTTTGCAATTACTTACGTATATCGTGTTTAAATTGTGAGGTTAAAAATGGGTTATAACAACACATGTTTTTTTAGGGTTTTTTGTTTGGTGGCGTGGATTTAGCGGATGCCCGTCTCACCTGTTTAGATCTCAGTGATAATGCAATTGGTCCGGTAGGAATGCCTGGCCTTGTTCCTTTCTTTAAATCTCGAAGCAGTTTCTCTTTAAAAGAGTTAATTTTTAATAACAACGGATGGGGACCCGATGGAGGCTGTGTAAGTTTTTTTCAATTTAATCATCTTTTGATTTTGTTGGAAGTTTGAAGTCTCACTTAAGTACATACAGGTTTATTGCTAATTTTGTTGAATATAAAATATATTCTGGATGAAACGTTATGCGCATTAGCTCATGTGATTTATATATTTATTGACTTTTTTAATCTAATAGATGCTCGCCGACGCTTTGTTAGGCTGTTACAGAAAAAGTCTGGAAGAAGGTGGCCAAGTGTTTCAGCTTAAAACATTTATATGTGGTCGAAGTCGAATTGAAAATAAAGCTGCCTTTGCACTCGCGTCATTTTTCAAGGTTTTACTTTCTTACGTTTTACGTTTGTTAAAGCAGGCAGTTACTTGCACGTTTTCGTTTTCTCACCTTAACTTCGCAGTATGCAACTAACGTTATTATAATTAGTGTGTAGTTCAAAACTCATTACTATAAACATACTTCTAAGCTTAATTGCCGAATTGCTGGGGTTATGGGAAAAACTTAAATGCTGCTGTTGCATGAGTATATATTTTTCGTATATATATTTATTTCAACTTAAATTTTTTTTATAGGAAATAAAATCATTGGAAGAAATTCATATGCCTCAAAATGGCATATACACTCCAGGCATTAATGCGCTGACCGATTCATTCCGTGAGAACCCAAATTTGAAAGTTCTCAACTTGAACGACAACACAATCAGTCCCGAAGGATGCATTAAATTATCTGAATGTATCCGAAGCCTTGTTCACTTAAAGGATTTGAATCTGGGTGATTGTCTCATCAAGAGTGAAGGAATCCATCATCTCAGTGGCCCTTTAGCGGAATGTATTAACTTGGAAAAAATTAACCTTGAATCTAATGAAATTGAAGACGAAGGTGGGCTCAAGATTGCCAACGTATTAAGTAAACTGCCAAAACTTACGGAGGTGAATTTATGTGGGAACGAACTGATGAGTCGTACGGCGGATGACATAACCAAGATCTTCAAAGGCTCTTCGCCGAGAACAAAAGTTCAGGTTGAGTAAGTTACAATTCTGTTTCCCTTTGTGAATTACAAGTATACGGAGTAGGTGTGCGTTGGCCGTGTAGGAAGAGATGAGGGATGTGTATTGATTCTTTAAATGTTTTAATAGTGCTGAGGACAGTGATAATTCAATATGGAACGGTGATGAGGAAAATCAAACGTTTGAAGATAATGAGGGAAATGAATCCAGCATAATTTCTAACACTCAGGCGGATGATGATGTCGGTGAATTTTTGAGAGATGCTACTAGGGCGCACTTCGACAAGTTACTCCCAGACCCTGTACAGCGATTGTCTAATTACCTGGGTGCAATTGCAGATGTAAGATAAGAAGCTGAAATACTTATCGTTTTGCTTCTGGAAAAACAGAAAAGAACAGAAACCAACACAACATCATTCCTACGCTAATGAACGTAATAATTGTATGTATCTTTGAATTTGTTTTACAGACTAGTGCTGATGGAACAATTGCAATGGAGTGTGTGAATGCCGCATTTGATGTAGTTTGTTATCAGCATCCTGCCTCAGAGAAGTGTTTCTCCCGGCTTTTGGAGAGTGCTTCGGAGGATCCTTTCTTTGCGACGTATCTCCTCACAAGGCTTGGACTATTATCGGTGAGTAGACTGATACGTAGCTGTGCAGATGCGTAGTGTTGACTCAATTATTTGGGTAGCCATTCTCGGGTTCTGTAATTTATCGCTTTAGAGCTTCTGACTGTGCTTATGTCATTAAGTAATACCATTAAAAAAACCTCACCGTACTCCTCTCGTGGTGTCGTAAGATACCAATCTCTAATTTTGGGAGTTCCTCACTTTTAGTTTTTCTTTTGTTTCTGTTGAAGTATAAATTGCTTGATTGCTGCAATAATGCTTCTCGGCTAGTAGTTACAGTAGGAAGGAGATAACAGGTGAGATGATGAGAAGAAAACAGGGGTGTTAATTGTGGTGTATTTGTCGAGCAGACGGAAGATCCCGTGGACTTGAAATTGATAGACAGGATTCCTACGAACACCATTTTGAGCCTACAGGAGTTCGTACGGACCCATAAACTTTCGAATGCAACTCTGACCAGTCTTCATCTGTTTCTTCAGATGTTTTTGCGAAGGTAAAGCAAAATGAAGTGAATGTTTGAAGATAATTTTAAAACCTGTACTAAAGAGAAAGATTTTTTATTTGCATTATGTTTGCCATATTTGCAGATACAACTCCAATACCAATGAGACAAAGACGCACATAAAAAACTTATTTGAAACTGTGGACTCAAAACTATTCGGATAATATGTCCATTCAAATTAATCCTGTATAATTTTAGTCTTTCAAAATTAACATGAGTTACTATCCTTAATAGATTTATAAATGTGTCAAATAAATTATAACAAACAGTTAAACTAAATAAACAAACAATTTTGAAAACTGAGTGCAAATAAAAGGAATAATAATAGTAAATTTTTGAAGTCGATGGCTTGATGCAATTATCGACGTTCCCTGGAGTCCGACCTGGATCGACGGGGACGAGAACGACTTCGAGAACGGGAGCGACTTCTTGAGAATCGACGCCTTGGAGATCTCGAACGGCTGTATTTGAGAGAGGAGAACATGAGGCAAAGTTTAAGGATATGATATCCGCAGAGTAAAATGATAGCCCACAAAAAGAAAGCACATCACATGAACTGAGATCGGAGAAAAATGACACATCTATGTAGGCGAACGGACGGGCGGATGAATGTATGGATGGTTGGTTGTTGATGGTTAGCGTACAACCCACCACACGGTCACAGGGCTCGAGTTCAGCCAAGTACGTGTAGTGGGTTACTAGATATTCTACCCTGAAGTGGATCTGTTGGGTTCGAAGAGGCAGAAGAAGTAGGTGGTAGTAGAAGATGTGCTTGTCTCTAATAAATTATACACATCAACAATCAAAGAGGGAAGAAGGAACCTGAACTGCTCGCTTTTCACCTGCATTCTTACGCTTACATACCTGCGATAATGACGTCTCGGAGGACCCCCACCGCCACCGCGGCCTCGACTTCTCCCGGTTGACATCTCCACTCTTACCCGGACACCACACATTCTCCTAAAATCCACAGTTGTTCAAAAACCTGAATCAATTCCATCTATCGATCTCTTCAATTCATCAAATACACGTAAATTAACGCCCGGCAGACCCCGCTGTATAAACTAACAACTAATACAAACAATGTAATTTTTAAAAAAAAATTATCTCCCAATATCAAATCTCAAATATCCTGTCAACTTTTTTTACACTATAAATATAAACACAATCCCTGATTACGACTACGACTGGAAAGAAAAACAAACAAATTAATTCCTTAAAATAGAATAATCATATAATTAACTATATTATACTCAAGACTAAAACTAAAACCCACACAAACAACAACAAAACAAAAAAAACTTCTGAACCAAGATCATGTACCGTTGTTATTGTTGACTACCTACCACGAAACCACATACATCACATGAACTGATTGATGTGTGATTACTGTGATTGACATGTAACATATATAAACACGTCTCACTATGTAAATAGTTGAATCTGAATTCTGCCGGTAAACAAGAACCCGAAGGAATTGCTCCTTAAAAATACTATATCAACTACTATCAAAAACTCTTGTCTTTCTCTCTCTTACGTTCCATCCAAATGTCGAACTGCATCTTCTGCATCTCTGGGATCTTCAAATTCAATAAAAGCAAATCCTGGAGGATTTCTGGCCACCCAAACATTTTTCAATGGTCCGTACTTGCTGAATGCCGACTCCAATTCATTTTTAGATGCGTTATTCCCTAGGTTTCCCACGTAAACTTTACACTGTAAATCCCAGTCCCGATGACGCGACATGATCCTGCCTTTTAGCCCTCTCGATACTTGTATTGTGAGTGTGTGTATGTGTGTGTGTATATAAGTATTAGTCAAGTACTTATATGATGAAAATTTTGTAATTCCGTACTTCCAATTATGATTAATTTTTTTTTGTGTCAAGTCTGTTTGTTCAAATTCTTATAAAAATACCTTTAAACCACCTTCTTACACTACAAAAGATGGCTACCCCAATCCTCAACCTTCAGCAGACAGCTACCGAATGGAAAATAGTGAGAGACGACCCACCGATACGGATTCGCACAGTCGTCTTGATGATTCTTCTTACTTTACTAGTCCAAAAGCCAAAACTACCAAAACCAAACTACCATCGCATCCAACTTCCACAACTTAAAAAGCGTCCTTTTTCCTTTCCATTTTCACCATCATCTTCCCTCCCTATAGCGGAGCACACCTATAGGCACATGGCTATATGTATATAGCACGGCGGATGCCATCCACACACACACACGGCGGCAGCAACGCTTCTTTAGCTCCCTTGATGACTGTCTAAATACACTACCAGCATGCAGTTCCATTTGCTTCCCATTGGCTTTCACCCGCGAGTGGGCTGACCTGCGCAAAGCCCAGCTGCCAAAGTCAAAAACAAACATTTCCATTCATTTTGTCCCAAACAAGACTCACAGATGGCAAGTCCAACCTCAGAGACTTTAGTCTCACTAGTCAGCAGACTGACAAAGATGGGCAAACAGATATTTTTATTTATCCATAGTAATTTTAATTTATTATTTCTTTAAACGGAAAAATTACTTTCTAAAAACTTAAATCAACTTTTTCAAAAGGGTAAAATACTAGAAATCCACATTTTCAGGAACATTCAAAGCAAGTAACTATGTAACGTTTTCCAAAAGGCCAAAAGTGGAAAGTAACCTGTTTAAAAACAGCGAAACCTGGAAATTACCGTTTTAAAAAAAGGTCAAAACTGGAAATTAACATGTTCAAAAAGGGCAAAAACTAGTAATTAACGTTTTCTAACGGTTCAAAAACAAGAAACTACTACTTTCATAAAGATGTAAAACTAAATATATTACCGTTTCGAAAAGGTTATGTTTCGTATGATCTTTAATAATTTTGGAATACTCGAGACAAGGAAAAATAGGGTAAAATTACGATATATAATTTTTTATCTTACTTTGTAGGGTAAAAAAACGTTCCCGCATTTATTTTGTAAGCTCTCATTTGAGTGTGTAGGTATGTGCCCTTCTTTGCGGTGTGGGGTTCCCATTCATATCTGACCTGACCTGTGGATTTTATCTGTGTAATTATCTGTTTTTATCTTTTAACACGTTTTAATTTGGACGGACATTTTAAAATAAGTTGTGGATTATATTTCTAGAACCAGCAGGAGCAGGTCTATCTAAAATTAGTCATTTCATGGAAATGTCCCCATTTATTTGAATAAGCATAACCTAACAGCTGATCGGCGACGGACCTTTCCTTTAGGTCTTTGACTGATTGATTTAGCGTTCCCTTATCTATCAAAGTTTAATAAGGCGTGAATTTTGAATTCAACGGTGGCTTCCTGACCAACACCAACACAGTAAGTAAACTAGGTAGGTACCTTTGTGTGAAAGCATGTTGGTATATACCTAGTAGTTGCCGTGGTGTTTATCTGTCGGATCTGTCAGTAAAGTGTCACTTTGTAACATGTACTGTCAAGCTTATCGGTTTAGGGTACTGCAGCCCAGCCTAAGCCTGCAACCATGTGTGCTTAGAGCTGGAGAAAGTAGAAACCATAGAGGTTACCTCTACAGGTAATGTTTTTAAAATAGCTGAGGTATTTAGGAGGGTGATATATTTAGGTACTTAACTTACTTTGTACCTAAGTGCCTGTGTATGTGGCTATCCATACGTGTAAAAACAATGCATTTACAAATATTATGCATTATTTATAGAATGCTGGTTATTGTGATACTCAGTACTCAGTAGGCAATAAAGCAAATTGTTGAGGTCAAAATTCTGTCTCCGTTTAGTATGTATTTATTTAATCGGTTCATGAATTTATCGAGTTTGAGGGGCTTTGGTTTTTTTTATGTAAATGACAATAGTTTCCCGCGTTACAATGTTAATTTATTGCTTTGTTTATGACATGGATGGGGGATAGCATGGGCGACAGGATAAAATAGTGCAATGATTGTGAGTGTGAGTTATCAGGCTCAAGCCTCAAAACGAAAGGGGTTTAGAGGAGCAGATAGGATCATCTATGTAGAGATATATCGTCGGTGAAGGCGCATTATGGAGTAAGTCCAGTGCTGGCTTAAAAGCATTGTGACGTATGTCCAGCCGTCGCTTATTAGTTGCATTGTGGCGTAAGTCCACAAAACGAGAAAACCTATATTCATTTACATGCGGAGCCATTCACAACGCGCACACATACACAAAATAATGTTCGGTGGACTTGCGCCACAATGCAATTTGTTGAGCGATGGACTTCGCCACAATGCTTTTAAGGCAGAATTGGACTTACGCCACAATGCACCTTCACCGACGATATGTATTGAAGTTGGTGGTTACAGGGATATAATTACTGTTCTTTCAAGCGTTTTTCACGGTCGAACCGTAATGAATTTTAACTTGATTTTTATGATTTCTGCACGACGCTTGTCGCAGTTATAATAATAGCATGGATGAAATATAATTAATCGATTTTAGCATGTAAGGATGTTTGTAATATTTAATAGAGAGAAAGTACTTTCTCGCCATCAAAAAATAAACTAGACGAACTGGGAATTGGAAATCAAGTAGCATAGGTATTCTAATTAGAATTAGAAATAAAGAGCATTTGATTTGCTTTTTGTATTTCTTTACTGTAGATTCAAAATGGTCGGTCTGTAAAGTTTCCTAACCAGTTAAGTGGCCAGACTCCATCATAATCTTTACTAAATGCAAAATCTCATATCTCCATTTTTTCAATAAATCACTATGTATACCTATATAATATGTAACTTAACTGTAAGCTACCCTATCAAAAGAATGTTCTGTATATTTTCAAAACTGTGAAAAAGTGCGTCAGTGAATCTTTACAGTGTAAAAGCTTGGTTTGTACTTTTTCATTGATGGGTTAAACGGTATTGTAACAAGAGATAAAGACAAACTTTATTAACAAGACAAGGTCATCACTGATCTTCAAAGAGGGTATCCCGACGGACTCAGCATATGAATCAGAAATTGTTGAATAGAAGTTTATGTTTGTAATACATATTATACAACTGTTATTCAAAAATTCAACTGATGGCTCGGGGTGCTGGAAAAATTGCTACAAAATGGGATTTTTTCAAATTCAACCACTTTAAATCGTGATGTTGGTTTTTATTAACAAAAATAGTAAAAATTGCAAATCACTAAATGTTTTCTGGAAGGCTAAAAACACATATTCCGTAATATTTCTTTTTAAAAAAGGTAAAAATTGCATGGTGGCGAAATGTACGGATAGGTTCCGGCCCCGTTGTGGGTCCTTTTACCCCGTTGGGAGTTTGCCCCGTTAGTGTGAAAAACGAGATTTTTGAAGGAATTTAGTCGGATTCCCCCTTCCGGATTCCCTATACAGAAATATTTTGCGTTCAAATTCGATTAAAAATATTGTCTGCAATGAACTTGGTATACCATAAAAAGAGCTGATGAGTGCCTGGATAAACCACAAAATGTTTTATGAATGTCTAAGCAAAAAATCGGTGAAGACAGGTTTTTAGGAACACTTCAACGGAAATTACTGCTATGTACCTCTTTAATCAATTAGTTCTTGTGACCTTCGCAAATGATCTTTGATCAACTAAACAAAAATCGGATTTAAAGTTTAAAAGTTATCAAGCCATTCGACTTTTCAGTGAATACTTTGCAGTGGGAGAGCCTGTACATACGTACGACGTACTATTAGTTTCTATATTTCAAAACTAAAAAACTATTCACGAACTAAAAAATTGCTGCTGCATTTATTACCTAGTAAAATAAAATAAATGAATAAACGTGGAATCAACAAACCTAAAAGCAAAAATATCGTTACAATAAATAAAAACAGTAATTGAACCACATTCCAACAAGTAAATGGAGTTTGCATAAGTACCTCTGCTTCTAACGATAAAAGCAGCCATGTTTATGCTAAAATTAAGTACGGTTGTATGATTTTTAATTATTATTGGTTTTGAATTATCCTGTTGAAATTGGTTTGACCTTAAGGGATCTGAATACTGATGTTTTACGGATTTGGTACACATCTGGTATGTTCTGTACTCGTATGTTCTCTACTGAGAATATCTTCTCTACCTAGTACTTCGGAAGGTATAAGGTAGGTCTCATATTTTCTTATACTCAGATTTCGTTGGCATTTCTGTCGAATGTTCATCCGTGGTTAAGGGTTCTGTGATCTAAACTAAAGCATTAAAGCTAAAGTTTTTATATTGCAGCAGAAAGAGACGTTATCGAAGTAGAAAACGCACTACAGACCAGGGCTCTTGAAAGTGTGCCGAGGGGAAAGAAAGCTGGGACCTTGTAGATATGACAATTGATTTGTGTCGTAAATTATGCATTTTTATGTAGATTGAAGATAAAAAATGCAGATTCAACATAGCAAATTCAGATTCAACCTAAAAAATGCAGATTCAGCGCAAAAAATGCAGATTCAACATAAAAATATTGAATCTACCTAATACTGTTGCATCCACAACGCAAATTCAATGGTCATATTTAAGGTCCCAACTTTCTTTCCCCTCGGCACGCTTTCAAGAGTCCTGCTACAGACTCATTCGATACTTACTTAGTAGGTAGAGGAGGTAATTCTGGTAGAGAACTTTGGAGACCAACGTTAAAATCAGGTACGGGAGAAAATGAAAGTAGAGAACATACGAGACGTCTACCGCTGATTTTAATGCCACTTAACTCTATCGATACACAGCTTTAAGCCAATTGCTTCGTTTAGTATGGTAATCCAAATGGATCGGTAGAACTAGAAGAACTCAATTAGATGGCGTTCAGAGTTCAAACGCCTACATCCAGTAGTCCACTAGGTAAGTACTTGCAATTAAATTATTAATATTAAAACAATTAGGACAATTGAGCGAAATTACTAGTAGGTACATATTATGTACATAGGTACATACAAACTATGGACACATTATTACCAAACATAGACAGCTGCTGCCTTCCCCTTGTAAGATCAATAAATTAGTTAATGGTCGTTTTTAAAACTCAAGCAAAATGGCAAATATCGATCCCAAGATTAAATAAAGCAATTAAGCTCTCATTGTTCAAATCGCTCGCTTTTTGGTTAGAACATTAAAAGAACTACAAACGTGCAGCATAAATGTGCTTAAATTGTGTACTATATCAAAATTATGCATTCGTATTTAAATATGTATACAATTCATTGAGCAAAAACAGATGAATGCATTTTCTCTTATTACATACATAGTTCCATACTTTGAACTACTTGTTTCTTCATACTACGTTCCCAACATTGCGTGCTGAAATTGGTAGAAGAGGTAAAATAATGACAGTAATTAATAAATGTCACTTATACTTCCTCTGTCATCTGTAGGACTTGATGACAAATAGAGCCGTGTCCCGCGAGCATCATAAAGTTAATTTCTGTCTACCGTGGTGATTATGCATAATAACAATAACACAGAGCAGCGTTGTTTGTTGCAGCTTTTTATTTTTAAATCAATTTCATAGTAAAGCTCAAGCCAAGAAAATAGTTGCGATGCTTCGGTTCGGAGTTCGGAGCGTTAAGCCCGCTCCCTATAGTGCTGTCGAAGACTGAAATAAAGACTGATACTACTACTAATGATAAAACCCTGCCTGGCAGTGGCAGTGGCAGTCCTATACAAAGACAGGAAAGAAGAAGCCGACACTTCATTATTACCTCTTGCGATTCTCACGACCAGTAAACCGTGACCACGCGCTCCGCAACCACAATAGAACAAGAATCTAAATTTAAATCGGAATTTTGTAGTATCTGAAGCATGCTAGGCCTGGACAGATCACACAGTTAGTGCTTTCAAAATCTCAGCATTTTCTTCAGAACTTACATATTGCCTCCAAACACTGCAAAGAGAAACTTGTCGTGAGTAAAGAGAGTGTACTATACATACACACTATTAATAATTACATAATTTTGATGAATTGTACTCACATCACTTTGAAAACTTAGAATTTAACAAGGTTCGTAGATTCTGGGATGCTAGGTCTGATTCCCAAGAAGTACACGACTTCTTTGTAGGCATATTTTTATTTATTTCCTCTGTGCCCACAACAACCAAGAAAAAAGTGACTGAGAAGTAGAAAATTTTACAGGTTTCAAATGCTACATATGTATACCCATACTATAACGTGCACTCGCTTCGTGGAATTTACTTTTATACACACTCTATAGCCCCAAATGCAGGGCACAAGACAGTGTAAGCTTTGTTTTGCTGTAAAATTTCGTTTATCTCTCTCTCATACTTTTTAAGGTCTACAACTAAAACATTATTTAAATTGAATAGGATGCACGGCGTTTCAGTATGTATGGCATTTGAACAAAAACCTGCATGTTTTTTAACAGAAAACGACTTTGCCCCGGATTCTGTTAGGTATTTGTAATTTGTAATGCTTCAGGTATTTATATTTCTGCCCAGAATGGTACACATATACGGCATAGCAGCGTCGAACAGTGCAGTAGATGCGTTGCTAGTACGAAGAAGATACCATCAGCTGTTACAGTCAATTTACACGAGTATGAGAAAAATGCGAGGTTGACGTAAGGGACGAATTTTGAAAAGCAACAGTTACTGTTTCCTTGCTAAATTGTAATTTGTAATGAGTAGTATGCTTTCCATAAGCTATACTGTGTTTTTAAAAGGAAATGCAACGTCTTAACCTTGTGCAGTAGCATTACTTTTAGATTAACATTTTTCACTGGTACTGCCTCATCTCTACAGGAAGGAAGCAAGAAGAAAACGAGAAACATTTTGAGCCAAAGTTGATTTTGTCTTCAGGTCTACAGCTTTCTGGAAAACAGCATGAATCTGTAAAAAGTTTCAAAATTTGATGCTGCTGTTGACAGTGAATACGTCTTCCAATGGCATTCTTTTAAATAGCTAAAGAAACTATTTTGTTACTGGAGTGCGGCGTACATACCTTTTATTTACATGTAAATTGAGGTTTTTTGGTGAGTGGGGCTGCAGAATAGTATACTTATACCTAGTTTAGTATTCGACGGAGACGTGTGAAGCCCACTTGCTAATTTGGCAGTATAAGTATGTACCTACAACTGTACGAATTTTGATTTCCTTCTCACACATTTTATTTGAAACCTGTACTCATGTATGGAACTTACTAATTGAGTTTATAAATAACCAAACGTGACTTCATTTACTCATATAAGGAAGGAACAGAAATCTATCCTTAAAATTTAATTTTGCATTATTTCTTGGTATGTACAGAGGGCAGACCACCAAACACAGATTCTCTGGTACTCCACATTAACATTACAATAAGCAATTACACTCAAACCGTGCAATGTTATGGAGAATTTATTCCCATTCTCAAGGGTTGTAAATCATCAAGTTTTGTATGTGCAATCCTCACACACACCGCAAATAAGCTACAAAGTTGAGCGAAAAAAAAAATTAAAATCTGCTTATGGTATTTTACTCCGAAACACAACAGAGAATGCGATGCGAGACGCAATGGTAAGGATGTTGGGAATGAATTTTTAATATACTTTGTTCAATTTTATGGTTCATTTTTTTCTATTACAATTAGTTTCACAAGTCTAGCCCCCGTGTAGAGTTTTTTGCATTATGCATTCAGTCCTATCTTTACTGGCTTATATGTACATTCGCGCATTTATACAAATTATAAAGAATTGTAACAATTGGTGTGTATTATTTAATATTGGGTAGTACCTAGTTTCATCTTCTTCCCTTCAGGCAAGTCTACTACTTATAAAGAGGAACTAACATTTAATCGGTACATTTTTGCTTTTTAAAATGAATCATTTACGGTTGATATGAACGAATTTATAATAATTGATACCCCAATGGCATTGATTATACGAGCTCGTAGCAGGCTTCTATGGGAATTATTTTAAAGCTTAAAAACTGCTATTTAAAACTTTTTTTGCTTTGATTCGGGACACATTTTAGACAAAAATACAGGGCACCTGCATAATTTCACTTCGGTTTTAACAATTTTTATCTCTTGCGATTATTCTTCTACCACGCGGTAGTTGTTCAATTTTCTTTATAATAATTGAAAAGAATGCATTTGACCAAATTAATGTGTATGTATTAGACCCATTGGTTAGGTGGGAATGAAGATATTCATTCCATTTGAACCGGTCCATGTCTGTAGCCTGTCCCCTGCCAAAGCAGCCTATACCAATGCAATGTCAAATCTTACAATGCAGATAGTCCTTTGATAGTCTAGCCTTTTGACTTGAGTTTGTCTTGGATAAGATGTCTTCATACAATTCATGAAGCAACACGCAACAAGTTTACTCAAAAGCACATGTAGGGAAGAATAACCCATGCCCATAACCCATACAAAAGACATGTGGATACATGTAATATAGCTATGTACCTATACATTTTCTTATAGTATAATTGAATGAAAACAAACTAGATTATTGTATCTTCTGTAAGATATCCCAGATACACATAATAGCATTTATCCTCCGGTTTGATTATGTCGCTTTCTCTGTAAATTGTATATAGGCTTTCTTTAATTTAAAAATGTGAATGAAAATGACCTGTTTTTATTTAAACTTTGAGGCGTTACACACAAGTTTCCGTGCATACTAAATCCGTTGGATTGAAAAGTTAATCCACCTAGCCGGTTCGAGGTTGGATACAGGGATTCATTCAATTAACATCTGAGAATGAAAACACAATGCGAAATGCGTGAAATTAGTATTCCTGTAAAATGAATACCTACTAAGATTAGAAACTTCCTATTGTGCGTTCAAGGTCGAGAAATTTATGCAAATAGGTAAACTGAAACATTTGAAATTTCGCATGTTTAAACTTTTTAACCTAATTATATTGCTTACTTATACTTTGGTAATAAATTATATATATAGTTAGATTGAAAAAAGGAACTACACGTGTAAGTGTTTGTAGACAACAATGCGTTTATATGTGTTTATTTAGTTTTCATAAAAGAAAAAAAAGACAATTTGCGACACTGTTGCTACCAAGTCTAGTAAGTTTTAAAAAGGATGTTACTGAAAATTGGTCTGGCTCGCTAATATGAAGTGATTACACTTGTATTGTTCATTTTCCTTTGACTCAGTGGATCACTCACTGATTATTTATTTATGGAAGTTGGGTTATTGATGGAATGAAGACTATCTCAGGCATATTGAAGCCCGGAGCAGCAGCAGCAGCCGCATACAATAGATAAAATATAAAATACATGGTGTAGGTGTGGACGGTTTCAAGTCACTGACGCTGACATATGATTCTGGAAAAAAACCTTTCAGTATTAAAGGATGCCTTGCCTTCTGCCTTAAAAGTAGAAGTACTGTGGAGTGGAGAGACTTCATCTCCATACTCCATAGTACAGATGATACAGTCTGCATCATCCGTATGTTTCAGTCAGAGTTGATAGCAATATGTGGCATAATGTGTGTATATGTAGTTTAGAGCTTGATTATGATGGTAATGGTGTTTGTATTCATTGTCAGTTCAGAATGGTTTCGATTTGAGAAGTGCGGCTGTCGCTCAGCCTGCCACTGTCCTTCCCTCCATTCATCATATACCATGGTGTATTACCTACACAGCACAGATCAGCATCTGCTTCAATCTTTAGCCAACTCAGTCAAGATGAGCCGTAGAGTCACAGCCAGCTCTTCCAGCTATCGTAATATTATTATTTTGATTCATATTTACAAAACATGTACCGACTTGCCAGTCAGTCAGCGTAGTTTCATAATAAATATTGCTGTAATTGTACTAGAGCCTGTCTTAAGTACGTTGGCTGACTTTTCGGCACGATAATTTTCACAATAATTAATATGGCTTCGAATTATATACATATATATATATATTGCTTTCTCGGTATCCTTATTGAACAAAAACTTTCCAAAGTACCTATATATCAGATGGTTCAATTCGTTGTAAAATACGCAAGGGCTATTTCTGTAAGTTCCTTCAAAAGCTCGTCAGCAGGGCAGTCACGGCATTCTGCAATGTTTTGTTATTTGAGTAAGCAGGAAACGCGTAAATAGAGCGTTTGATGCAGTAAGATAACACATTCTGCAGCTTAAGAGTTCATTTAACCTATTCGAAACAAGAAAACTATGGAAAGAATGCATAAAAAAGTGTTTGTTCGACAAATTGACTTTTCAAAAAGGTTGAAACTAGAAATTAACTTTTTTCAAAAAGAGGCGCAAAACAAGTAACTAGCAATTTCAGGAATTTCCTAAAAACTGCCCTTTTCAAAAAAGGCAAAACTAGTAACTAACGCTTTCAAAAAAGCCGAACCTAGAAATTGCGATTTTCAAACGGGTCAAAGTTAGAATTTCACATTTTCAAAAATGTCAAAAGTATGCAAACTACCTTTTCAAAAAAGTGAAAATTAGTAACTAACACTTTCAAAAAGATCAAAACTGGAAATTGCATTTTCAAAAAGGTCAAAACTATGTAGAAAACGCCATTTTGACGAAGTTGTAAAACTAGACGTATGTATTCAAGTTTCGAAAAGGTTAAGCTAAAACATTAAGTTGATACTTATTAGTTAGTACTTATTATTTGGTTTGGGTTGTTAGTTGGCAGAGTGCGTATACTGATTATTGCTGATATACATCATCCAACTGCTAGGAGGGAAGGGAACGTGGATAGAGCGTTGTGGGCTTATTGATGATGGATAGCACGAAGGAGCAAAGGGCTGTAGGCAGGATCAGTCAATGGATGGCACATTAAATTATAAATAAATGCTTATCATCATATTACTCACGTTGAACCAGTGTCCCTCCTTTACACGCCGTCATCCTTCTCGCATCTCCCACCACATCATTATATGACGAACAAGAGGGACTGCATTAACTACGAGTAACTAACTACCTTTTAATTCCTTCACTCTGTATCAGTATATCTACATAAATACATCCCTGTGAGCCTGCTCCTTAAGACGGCATTGTAACAATAATATTCTCCAGTCCTACGTGATTTTTAAAATTGTGCCCATACCTAAAGATAAGTAGGTAAGCTTTCAATCTCTGCATCCCATCGATACGTTATTCTATCTACTTTTGACTTTCAGTGATAGTAATGCAATTTTTTTAACTTTGTATCTTTGTATGTGCAATACACAATGACTTTTTCCCTCTTTTTTTGTGATAGTGACTTTGTTACTTCCCATTTCCTCCTACAGTTGTGCAGAAAATCTACAAACATTTTGACGCTATGTTATCTATGTAGGGCCTCTTATTGTATGACAATGAGAGGGAATGAAAAATGCGCGTTTTTTCCAAGGCAAATGAACACACGGGGAGATGCTAAACAGCATGCGACGGTTGTGTTGTAGGTACGTCTGTTGCATAGGCATATTTCAATTGGAGATACTCTTTAGTAGGTACATTTATTTTATTTTTTAATTTGTGAGAAATATAATGTGTGGACGTTAGGTTAATATAGTGCATACAGGTACAAGTGTGAGCAAATAAGGTGTATAGGCATAAAGTTCTTCCCTTTGACTCTCGCACTCCTTGCACTGTGTGTGCACTCTGTGGAGTCAGCGTGTTGTTTGCATAGTTGTGTTGCCTTGTTGAGAAGGTACTTATGGACTCTGGAAGAATTTTTCATGTAGAGAGAGAGAGAGAGCGAGAGACAAGAAGGGATGAAGTCCAAGCCCCCACTTAGTCTTTGATTGACTATAACCAATCCAAAATTCAATCTATAACATAACAAGAAATTGCCCACGCAACAAGCTCAGCAATTGAAATTCCTTGACTGTTCTCGCAGTCACAGAGAGTCTTTGGTCTCCGTGGATCTTCTTGGTCTCGTTGAGGACGAGGACTTACTTGACTTGACTTCCCTACGTGCGACTCTCAGGATCACAGCCTATGTTGGGCTTCTCTCTGCAAACCTCAATTTTCTTTCTCTATCTCACACTCCCTTTCTCTGACTCAGTCTCCACTCCGTTAGTACTCTCATTGCACGTCATTTACATCTTCGTGGATTTCGTATCCTTTTTAGATTTCCATTTGGATATTCTATTGATTATTATTGCCCTTCTTGACAGACAGTATCAGCCTAATAGTGATTGGTGAGCACAGCTTGAACATGAAGGTACCAAAGTAACTCCTAGTAGGTACTATAGGTTCATGTGTTCGCCCTGAACTACTATATGTATACCTATACCTAAATACGAGATGCATGTACAGATAGAACTGACATGTAATACATAGTACAGCTCACCACCAAAAGGAAACTTGATTACAAATTTTGAATTCGATTTCAATCGAACATACAGGCTCTGATTTTAATTTTAATTTTGATTCATTTCATGAAGTTAAGATGCCATATATTTTAGAACTATAGCCATGCTATGCTTCAACTCTTGAACCAATTGAAATTTAAATTCACTCCCTGTCACTGTACGTGAGTAATTAATGCTCTCGTCAGTTTAAGGAAGTATCAAGGAAGCACAAGATTTTTTTGTTTTTGGGTTATGAATGACCAGATAAGGAGATTTAATATCCTTTTGAATTTCAAATGGGAAAAAGTTTTGTGATAGGATTATTCAATAGCAAAGCTGCAAAGGGAGATGAATTAGTGTAAAATTTGAACCTTGGCAAAAAAAAGTGCAGTATATAATTATTTATGTTTTAAAACATTCAGAGTCATTCATAATATTATTGGCTAGTTATATATGATCCCTTCCTAGCTATCCGATGAGTGATGATTGGATTCGTCATGATTACAAACCATTATGCTGATGATGATTTCAATGATTTCATGTGTATTTATTAATGCTGTCAAGCTGTCAGTCAATAAAAATGCTCCCTAATAATATCTAAACTATAAAGAGGTCGTTTACTTTTATCATGCAATATATTTTTATGAATGGGGATGAGATGTGTACGAGAGTTTAATGTGTCTGTGTGTGTGTGTGTGTAAATTTTAATTTTATAGCTCACCGAGACGGATCGAAATATGTATATGTAGGTACATATACCTATGTGTAGGTAAGCCTTTAATATCCTGTAGTGCATGCTTATTCTTATGGTGACGAACAGCTGTGCCTGTGTTTTAACATTCTATAAAAATTCAGATAGGACATGTAATAATATCAATCATATTTTCATCGCTTTAATTACAAGTAGTTGTAAAATTATAGTTAATGAAAGTGGAAGACATGAAAAATATTGTAAGCTCTCTTCCCTTTTTCTCTCTCTCTCTCTCTTTACCTGGGCTATGCTATGTGTTCTATAGTCCATCATATAATTTAAATACCTACATCCACCCTGACTATACAGACTTATGATGGATCCAATAGTCGCAGTAAAACTTGCAGGAGGGACATCCCCCTTAGGTTTGAAGCAGTATACGTGCTCATGTTATTTTGGTTTGGCTATCGATCAAGTTGGTAATAACTGTAAGTTGTTAGTAGAAAATAAAACGCCTGCTTTTTTCTTTTTCCTTTTGCTTTTGCCTCATCCATGTGGCTCTGCACTTAAGTACCTACAGTACGTTATAGTTGCTTCTTGCTCTCTCAGGTTATGTGCATGGAAGGGTGCTGTGAGTCTGTGAGTAGCTGGTTACAAGTAAAGTCGACATTCTTCAATTTGATCTTATGTTTTAGCCGCCTTGTTTTCCTACAAGTGAAAAGTACATACAAATAATACAGAAAAAAACACATTTCTACTGCTACCTACTACCTCCTTAAGGTAAAGCTTCCAATTCAAATTCCAATTTATATTAAAAACTTTAGAGGAACATAGAACATGCTACAGTAACTACACAACATCACATGAAACAGATATTTCTTCTCTGCCTACCTGAACTAGCTGATGGCTCAAGTCTATGCTGCGACTGTGACGGGAGGAGGTGCACACCCAATGCACTCAACGACATGCATAACATTATTTATGACAAACAATTAATGTAACTAATTGTAATTGTAACTTGAAGTGAATTAGTAGGAATGAGTGGATTTATTTCATATAACTTTTTTACATTTCATTCATACAATATTTCCTCCCAATTTGTGTGTTGTACAGAAGGGTGCAGAAAACCCAGAGTGAGAGTTTAAGACGAAATTCGCCAACCTGTAGCATCTTCTTTGCGTGTCTTGCAAATGCATCGATTATTATTATGGTATCATAATGTACATAGCTACTTAAGCCAGGAGGAAAAACATGGGCTGGATAGAACATTTGTTGTTTGAATGTCAACTTGTAAATTTCCAGTGCGAACAAAGTTCATATTAAAGTATGTACAAAACATACATATGTATATTAGGCTATATATTAGATCACTACATCATACATAAAGAAATAACAGCTTTAAAATCATAACATTATAACATTAAATAGTTTATTGCGATTCGGATTCCTATACCATCTTGTACTGACTGATACTGATGTACTGATAGGCTTGTATGTATTTACTGTATGTATGTAGTTAGTAGTTGGACGTTTTTAAATTGCAAATTCCAATAGTAAAGTCCAATATGGATTCTTATTTGCTCTCAAACCCTACAACACTCTGACTCGATCTGAGGCTGCCTCCTAACTGTATACAGACCATATTATGAGAGTGAAAGACAATTAAATACATGGGTTAAGTGGTTCGGTGGAGCGTCAGCCTTGTGCATACATCACCCCAAGTAGTAGTAGTGATGTTCGAGGCGGACTTGGAATATACAATTATAATGAGATGCAGATTGACATAAGAGGAGGTCTAATCAGTGGTAATGGGTCTTCGTTTACTTTTACCTCTCTTATCGGCATCACCTTCTTCACCCAAATATAATGTGTTCTCGTAAGTTGTACCAAAAAGACTAATCGTCCGTTCAAGTTGTAGTGTTGAGCGTTGAACCGAACCTCTCGCAGTGTCCCAACATCCATGTTCAACTAACAACGAACAGGACGAATTGACAGCCAAACAACAAGGAAAAGGAAAAAAACATAACATCCCCATCCACGATCCCCATCATCATCAACATCATCATACACTCCTTCCTCCTTTACTTTACTACAGATAAAAGGCATTGACAAATAAGTACAGCAAATACGAAAGGCAGACTGGTTGTTAAATTACATTCTACAATAGTTCACTTCTCTCCCATATCTTTATGGTGGTCTGGTCAAAGTGGTAACCGTACTGTAAATGCATCAGCGCCAAGCCAAGAATCAAGATCATAGGTAGTTGACGTTCCATAGTCCATACGTCCCTAACAACAGTCCGTCTTCAATCGAAGACTGACGTCCAGTGCATTCTGTCATTCAATACCCAGAAAATGTTGAGCACTTAAATGCACCGATATTATTATTTTCTTTGAGCCCTGCCGAGAGTCGAAAGTGAGAGAAAAATCTTGGGACATTATTATTATTGTTATTATGACTAGAATGACGTTTCTGGGAGCTGGCTCTGCTTCTCTTGACTTTTGATAAAGACCCTCATGTACATATGTTGCTTTATAGTGCTTTTTTACGCTACAGTGAAGAAAGAGAAGATCCGATTGAATTCAATCCACAGCCATCCACTGCACTGCACTGTCGTCCGTCCGTCTGTCCGTCCGTCCATGCAAATTAAAATCAAGAATGATGACTGGATTCTCTCTGCTCACCCCTTCCTTCTCACCCGTCAACTGACTCCTGACTCCTGACTCACATTACATCACATGAGAATCTAAGTGGTGTAGTAAAGAGAGGAGGAAGATGAAGATACGGCTTACAGGAATACAAACAACTAACCACCACCAGCTTACGACCACGACAGCGACTGCAGTCATGGATGATGTTGTTGTTGATGCTGATGATGATGCTGATGATGGTAGGAGATCTCCTCTTGTCCGGTCTCTTCTCTTGTGTATCTTTCCCCAGAGCTGATTGTGAGCCCATCAGAACAGAGTGGAACATAGCCACAGACCAGCCAGAACGTCAGTCGCCTCAATACAGATTTCTTGAGAGTCCCATCCACAGACGTCCGTCCGTCCATCCATTCTTCTCCTTCGTGGAACCTTAAGAATGAAAAATAGTGTGTGTCCTGTGCAGAGTCCGAAAGCAATCCTCTGCTGCTCTTCTCCCCACTCTCCACTCTAATCTGCTCTGGTTCCCTCGTCTTTTTTGTTATTCGTGTACAAGTACAATTATTCTTGTGACTACAATTAGTATTGTCGTATTGTTAGATCAGGACCCGTCTGTCTCTGTGTGTGCTCCGACGGCCTGTCAGCTTCCATTGACTTTTACCATTCAACCCAACCGAATCGTGTGTGATCCATGTCTTGGCATTATATATTTTGTAATCAGACATATGCAGCAGATAGCATTGCAGACTTAAAAAAAGTATTTTAAATGGGATCCTTGAGTACATGTGTTACTGTCAGTATTTAATTTTTGCAACACTCTTTGACGTTTTCCAAAAATTTTATGAGTCCATTGTGAGACGGTGTCGAGCTTCTTTTTTTGTACTATAGATACTGTATTGTTTGTATTACTAGAAGTTGCGTGCGAGCCTTGACAAAACAGTGTATTGTAGAAGCGTAGTATATAGTAAGAGAGGTACAGTACTACTTTTATTGAATTGAGATTGAAATGTGAATTCTGCTAATTTAATGGCATGTGCGTACGTTCACATTTGTGTTCCTAGTATAAAAAAAAGTTGGACATAAGTCTATAGAATATGACAATGACTTGTAGTTTGAATTCAAATTCAGTGTGCTGTGTGTGTGCTTCCATTCGGCGACCGTGTTATTAGTCATCCTCAATCCTTACATTTCAAAATTTATTAGTGGTGATATTGTGAAGTACGGGATTTCAGTTTGTATAAAGCGTCCGTCAGTTGCTTGTCTTTAAGGTGTGACTTTTTGTTTCTTTTTTAATTAGCGCAATTTTCTTACACTTGTTACTGTGCCACGTGAAATTCTAGAGTACATAGAGCATTGTATTAGGTAAGTATTTCGCTGTTGGCGGTGCAAAAAGTAGCATATTTTGTAGACAAAATTAACAGGCCAGTTTAAACTGCTATATTACTATTACTGTGTTTACACTGGGCGAGTAGTTGAAAGGGTTTTTCAGCTTTGTACTTATCTACAACTACAACTTATCATAATTATTTGTGATTTAAAATCTTTAAGCAGTTGAGTTTTGAACAAAATTTGAGATAATGCACATTTTATAGGAAATTCGTTACTTACGAACGTTTTACCGCCAATTGTTCTGTAGTGATTTGTTGTTAGTACTTATTTTCCATTTAATTCTGTTAGTAAACTGTCAAAATTACAATTAATATCGGCCGCATCGATCAAAATGCATTGAGAGTATAAAATATTATTCAGTTTAGGTACTTCTAGACGCTTGTATTGATTACTACAATGCAATGTTCGATAATTTCCATATCCATCGTAAAAACGTAGAACAAACGTAGGTAAACCTTCAAGTATAATTATCATGTAACATATTAGATCGTCCATACAACCTTAAGTCCATAACTAGCAAGAGGGTTTCAGCTTCAGTACCCTTGCTTCTCTACATACACTTTACCGAACCTTACAAGTAGAGAATGCTTACGCAATAATACACGTATAAATGTATTAAAATTACCTACGTATTAACACCTATATAACGCCACCATGATGGTAGGTACCTTGGACGTGAGGTACAGTTTACACTTTTAATTTGATTTGGTGAACAAATGTGATGAAATATCGTAGCCCGTGAAATAAGTTGACAAATGACAATACACTCAAGTCCGGATACAGGCTATATTTAGTATACCTATGTACTATACGGAGGTGCACATAATTTATGTTACAGGCGAGATTTTTATTTGGCTAGATTAGGGGGGTCTATAGTGGACAGTGCAGCAAGCTATATAAAAGACAAACAAGAGAGACTTACGTTTAAATTTGGAATCAAGAGCATAATAACAAAACCCTTGACTTGCAATTATTTCCGCATGATTTCGTTGATGATAATGAAATGAAATTGTCATACCTTTTGCTTATTTGAGTGTCTAGCTAGAATGCAAGTATGAATATTACTACAGTACAGCGATGCGATGCGCTGGATATTGTATTTCTAAAATGACAATTGAGAAAGTATATTTCTGTAAATAATACAAGGATATACTTTTCTTGTACTATGCCTTGCTTTATTAGGTATTTTATTCTTCTAATAGTAGACAATAAAATACCATGCTAACACATCCACGACGAACACATGCCAAATTATCTAGTAGACGTCGTTGTTCTTTGCGGATGTGTCTCCGTGTGATATTAGAATTAGAATGAGATTGGGACTGACGCTGGAAAACTGACTGTCTGCAACTTATAACTCTTAGTTTCCTATTCTTGTATGTACACTTGGTCCGTGTCTTTTTGTCGTTCCTTCCTTGGTGAACCCCCTGAGGAACACGAGAAGACAAACGATAGCGAGCGAAGAAGCCTCCGACAAGAGTGAAAAAAATAAAATGTCATAATTAAATTCGCATTTATCAAAATCCTGAAGTGGAGTTGTAGTTGTCAGTGAGTGTATCTTCTTATGTGCAAGTAGTTTCTACCCTGAAGATGCATATTCTTTAGTATTATGACTACAACGTCCAACTATATATTATACTATTGAAGTGGCTATAAACTGAAAAATGAATTTCACACCTTTGCATAATGTCCATTATCCGTAGTAAGAAAAAGGACAAAATAGGATTTAGTACAGGCACCATAGCATTGTCTTGAATTGTGCAATAAAATGAATAAAATCGGCGTCAGATTAACGTTCGCCGTCGTGTCAGTCAGAAACAAAATTATACTCTTGAATATTTTAAAATCTGTAATGTTGTCGAGAAAATGTCGCCGATTTTGAAATGTATACATAAATGAGGATAAATCAAAAAATGTGCGTGTGCTGATACATTTTCTTTTCTTGTGCAATTTTTAGACTTGCGAAGAAGAGAACGATAGAAATGCAAAGAGAAGGAATCTATGGAAAGTGCGGATGTAAAGGATCAGCTGAAGCCTACACACACACATGCTGACGATGAGTGAGCTGAGGAGTGGAGTTCAGTCAGCGTTGTCGTACGTACACGCTAATGTTCAAAAATAAAACTGAGGAAAAAGGGAAAACTATAGGTCCGTTAACGTTACATGATAAACATTGAAATGAAATGAAGTGCAAAAGTACCGGGATGGAAGAATTTCAAGTAGAAAATTGCAAAGTGTAAAAAAATAAGCTAAGCTCAAAAGGGGGTTTGTAAGTTTGGGCTGGAATGGAGTGGAAGTGACGCAAACCCAAGGAAGCCAAAGGAACCAGCAAGCCCATAAACTATAGGAATGGTAGGTATGCACCCTATAGCCAGAGCATAGGAGACCCACACGTCTATACATCGCAGATCTCTCGAGAGATGAGTAAAACGACGAAATAAAAGTACAAGTACAACAAGTAGATGCTATGGCAATGTATAGGACCAGTAAAAAAGAATCTTTGGAGAGAGAAAATATGTGAGTGAGCGAAGAGCGAAATAAGAGATAAATGTTTGCACACAAGGAGTAGACCGTGTGTGTACATGTCGACGTCTTTTTACTCTTTTTCCGCAGCTCTCCCATCCCTGTGTACCGTGGAGGATGCTGTGGGACTGTAGGGTAGAGAGAGACGGTGGATAGGTGTGTAGATATATATATTTTTTGGGTGAATTTGGTACGAGAGTGCAGAAGTGAAGTGAACATTCCGAATGGAAAAAGAGGAAGAATTAAGAAGTAACGACGACGGCAAAGAAGAAAATGGGAAAGTTGAAAGTGTCAGTGTCACGGAGGTTTGCTCATTGTGAGACTTGCCATGTGTTTTGGCAATGGAACCAAGAAAATCACTATATGAGAAGATTCAGACCACGATTGAGTCTCAACGTCTTCAGTCTCCCTTGTACATGTGTAGTGACTCCCGTCCAAAACGGGACCTAAAATAAACCCACTTCGGTCTTGTACTTCCTTTACCTCTTCCATATTTGGCAATCAGAATATTGCATTTCACACACTCCCATGTAGATGTAGATATGTACGCACATTCACATTTCCCCAACATAACCCCAACCGAACAACACACGTCCCGAGTGGAGCTATAGACCTACGTAGAACAGCTCACAGCATCCCAAGTCAACTTACCACCACACGTCTCCACAGACACGGACCCACAGACTGACACGAAAAAGTACAAGAAGCCATCCGCACTATACCCACGACCCGAACCGAGACAAGAAGAAGAAGAAGCTCTCCAATCTCCTCCTGGGTTTCTTCTATCAGTATCCACGTATACATGTAATGCTCGCAAAACCTTTTTTTACTCTCTTTCTCTCTCTCCATGCTGTCATACTACCTTCTATGCATTGTACTCGCATAGTTGTTCGTTCGCTGTACGCAGCGCTTCCATCCATCCCGATTTTAGATTCTAGATACTGTGCCCATAAACATCGAACCGAACTATAACTAAGTATACTGATACCGTTACGCTAGTTTCGAAATGTACTTAATTTGTCGATTTATTTCCTATTTTTTCTATCAATACTTTTGGGGCTTTTTGATCTATTTTTATCTATTCTTCTACTATACCGATGCCGAAATCATACTTCATAGATAGCATTGATTGCATGAATTTAGGACTGAAATCTTGATACGGTCGTATCTGAAGTATAGGATTCGCTAAGATTACTGATCTTATTGTTTCAGCTGGGAGCTTGACGGTATCACTTGAATGCAAAGGGATGAAAGGCAGTAGATTGGTGTGATTTGCTTATAATCCCATAAATGTAGTACCAAGTAGGTGGGTATTTGGAAGCATCCTCGTGTACATATGGAGCAGAGCAAAAAGGTTGAAAGATGCTAGTTAAATTACGTAGATTCTATAAATTTACATCGACTGGGTTCGCCGAGGAGGCCCACATGCACACACTCTATCAGTCTTAGAAGATGGGAAATGGGAAGGTAAAGGATCCTGGTTGGGAAGTATAAGATGTGGACGTAAAGTTGGTGCCTGACGGGATAAGTCCCATCAGGGCTTCTAGTTTCGCCAAGCAGAGACTGCCTAGTATAGTGATGGTGGAGATAATATGAGCTGAAGCCATCCAAAGATCCATGCCATACGGGATGAGGACACGAGCCGTCATTTTTCTCGTGTGTCTGTGTGCGAAAAATTTGCCCAAAATAGTTTTGCATTCGCGAAACAGAAAAATCTCTTTTACTCCTCCCGTCTCGGATTCATAGCTCCGCAATGATGACCCTTCCTTTTACTTCTCCTATTACTCAGTTACTGCCTCATTCCCTGCCTTCTCCCTCCAACATCTTTCCTTCCTTCCTTGTGCTTTATTCCGTGTCCCGTGTGCGTTCTCGTTGTTACGTTCTTCTCTTCTATATCTGTCTCTCTGTCTCACTCTCTCTCTCCTATTTTTCTCTACTGAGGCAAATATAGACACGGGAAATCACGCATTTTCTCTCAACTCTCCTCTCACTGAATCCTTTCTAATGTGGTCTTTTTAGTCTTTGACTTCTTTGTCCTTACTATTGTTCCATATTTATTAAATTCCACGAGGCTTACCTTACCCCAGTTCTGTGGTGAAGCTCAGATATTGCACCCTCAACTCTGAGCAGTTCCCCACTAGTCGTACACTTTATTTGTGTACGTACGGTGTTTCACGGAAATCTGATTATTTATCGGTGCTTCTTTCAGTGCAAATATTAGGCGATACAGACGCAGTTTCTAACAATTAGTTGGACTTTTAACTTACATAAACAGTGAAACAATCGAGCTTATTTAAATATTATAAGAGTGTGCAAGTACAACTCAGAGCGCAATGTATTTTAAATACGGGCTATACAACAAAATACTTGTTGAATATTCTACTTGATACGAAACGTAATTTATATCTAATTAATTCCTTCCTTTTAGAGTGGATTTTAAATAGAAATAATTAAAATACAAATTCAAAGTTTCAAAGATTAATGTTACTGTGAGACGAGTTGAATGATGATTGTTGGTGCTTTAATAAAATTGTACGATTGGATTTTGAATATTTAGTGGGAGTAGATCTGGACGGCACGGGAGTACTCAGTTAGCTTCCCAACAATTTGTCAACTACATCCGGAATCCGGTGAATCCCATAGTTTTGGTTATGGAGAAGTTGAAAAGTACGAAAAATCAGAGTCAAAATTTAACAACGAGTGAGTCTAGAAGAGGAATTATTGAAAGTGATTTTGTGAAACATGAAGCGGCTGGGAAAAAGTCCTCGTCCAAAGTTAAAGTCAACAGTCCTTCTGAGAATAGAAAAAACAATTCCTCCAACTTGAATAACAATAATAATAATAATAATAATTCTGTGTGTGCCATCACCACACGATCCAGTAGCTTCCGAAGTAGTACAATTGCTAAGCGAGCCAAGACAGAGATATCAACTAACAATAATTCAAATGTGAATTCATTAATGAAAAGTGATAAATGTAGTAAGTACAGTAGTAGCAGTAGTGGTGGCAATGAAGTGAAACCTAAAGCGCCGAGTCGACGGAAGCAAAAGCAAACTCATAATAAAAGTGATGACGAAAGGATTACTGAAAGTGAGACGATAAGTCCTCCTCGTAAACTTGATCAGGAGAGTCAAGGGGACAAGTGTGAGAGTGAGAAAGAATTCGATGGTGCTCATGAGGCAGCGTCCGAATCCGACGACGAAGAAGATAATGACGAAGATAATAAAGGAGCGAAATGGAGAATTGAGAAGGATTCAATGGGCAGCCCTCCAACACAGCTATCAGTAAATAGTAATAATAATAATTTAAAAGCGGCCGAGCAACTACCGCAAAGTCTCATGTGTCCAACGACATCACCATCAACGACCAGTGGCTCTTCAAATCCAGTAACTACACCATTACAGTTACATTTACGAAGCAAATCGAATTGGGCCATTAAGCCACCGGGTCCTTCTTCGTCTGAACTGCAGCAGAAGGCTCCTTCGGAGCTACAAGAAGGACTGGACCGCACAGATATGAATACGATCACCATGGGGGTGGAACTCAAAGCTCAACGTCCACAGTCCGTCCATAGTATCAAGAGCGAGGTGAAGAGTCCAAGTCCATCTTCCTCTGGCTCATCATCTCCAATTCTTCATCATCCTTTCCCCATCAGCTCAGCCGATACCTTTGGGGAGGCTCAATCCCCTCCACGTCCAAAATCAAGCCATAGTCATTTTGCAAGTAACAACAATGAAGGTCATAAAAATAGTCAGGGCATTCGTCAGAGTAGTAGTAATTTGAATTTGAAAACCTCATCTACAGCCGCCTCTGTCTCGAGTAATGGTAATGGCCCCACTTCCACTCCCAATAAAAATAAACATGGCAGTCATAATAATAACAATAATGTGGAGCCCTCCAAAATAGCTCCGCAGAATCTAATGAATAACTTGCCATACATGGGAGAATTAACATTTGACACACGGCCTCGTCGGGGGCGAAAACCAAAGAAGGCTGATATTTGCCACTTGATTTCAAAAAATTATGGGATTCACTTCCCAAATTCGTACGTAAATATCCCCGCCTCGTCACCAACACCACGTGTACCCGTCCCAAATCTGAGGGACACGACGGGGACGGGGACCCGGGATGCGACCAGTCGAGGAGTCAATAGTGGTAGTAGAGGTGCTAAAAATAAGTCCTCGTCAAGGTCTCTCTCAGCTCGCCAACAAAATGCAAACTTTCATGGTTCTAACACCAAAAATATTAGCGCTCAGCCCCAGTTCAACTTGACCACTGTGGATCCCACCAGTCTCCATGCTAATCTCAATCTGGGCAGTAATGAAAGACATCGCAGGCCCAACAATAGCTCCAGCAACAGGAGGAACCATCACCAGAATCACAAAGATTCTGGCCATGAGATGTGCAATGATGATGATGATGGAATCATTCATGGAGGTCTTTTACCCAATTGGACACATCATGTCCCTCCAGATTTACTGCCTTTAGCTTCCTTAAACCCAGAAGCACTCTTTCAGCATCATCAACTTCAGCAGCAGCAACAACAAGCAAAGAATCCTGGTCACGCTGGTAGCAAGAAAACTCGTAGTAACTACCAACAAGCGCTACAGCAACACCAAGAGCAGCTGGAGCAATTCTCAAGACTTACGAATGATTTACAGCATATTTTTCCTCGTGAGGCAGTCAGAAATCCGGATGAGCCACTCAATTTGTGTGTCCGTGACAAGGAGGCTTCCCATCTAAATTTGCTCTCCGCCACTGCGAGTATCAATAGCTTGTACAGTAGTAGTAGCAGCAGTCCCCAGCCGAGTGGACACGTCGGGAAGCCCAGTGCTAATAATTTGTTCAATAACTTTAATCTGAGACTAAATGCGGCGAGTAAAAACTTATTTTCTTCCTCATCCCCTCAGCACGGTCATCAGGGGAAAAGCCCGAAGAGTCAACAGGTTCAAGCTGTGAATAAAAGGGGCAGTAGTGGTGGCAGTGGCAATGCTGCCCTTAAACTTGATAGTAGCAGTAGTACGAATACTGATCACAATAATATAGTCAGTGATGATCCAAATCTAGTCAATCTAAATCTTCAATTAAATATGTGTGCTTCAAAGCTTGCCAATAGTGCCATTAATAGTAGTAGTAGTAACCGTCCAAGCCAGTCTTCGTCTTCCGCCGCCGGTCACAACCCCAACTCCTCGGACCCTGGCATGAGAGGTAGCAAGCTCCTGCCCTTCCCGCCACTGGGTGGCAACAATAATGGTAAGAGTCCAAAGGGTCGAAGAAAGCGCAGTTCAAATTATCTTGGGAATAACTCCGTACCTTCAACGTCCTCTTCGGGAAGTGCACTACCCTCTTATAGCCATAATAGTAGTAGTCTTTATAATCTCAGCTGCAATCCCTCTAATATCCTGAGTCATCCGCAGTCGTCTCATTTCACTCCCAATCAGTCCATGGCCGACAATAATAATTCAATGGAGATCAACGTGTCCCCATTTGCCTCCTCGCCGTCCAACCCGGCGGAAGTGAGCATTTGCAAGTTCAAATTTACGGGGGGAGCGAAGCCGTCTCTTCAGGAGAAGAAGATGCTGTCAGTGGACTCGGGTGGGAATTTCCGCTTTTACTCGGACAAAGCGTGCTCGTCCTCCGCTCAGGCCAAGAATAGTAGTGGTAGTGGTAGCCACAGCAGTCATATGTATCATCATCAGGGTAGTTTTAAAGATGATCAGAATTCATCGGGTGAATTGATCTCGACAACTCATGGTCTACCTAAAAGTGCCAAATCCATGTCAATGTGTATGCCTGTCCCCATCCCAGCCATGTCAACTTGCTCAATGATATCTGAAATCCAATCTCCTAGTCTTCCATCGATGGCATCTCCCGGAGAGTTAGATTGCAGCTCAAGTTCCGACGGCGGCACGTCCTCCTCCTTACTCCCCAGTCCAACTGGGATGTCCTCCTCGGGAGTGTATGATCCTTGTGGAGGCGGTCCTGGAAGTTCCTCAAATAATAATAATAAAATGAATAAAAGGAAGAGACGAACCCGGAAAAGTCTTATGAGGGAAAAGTTGGAGAAAACTTTCAAAGAAAAAGGCTTCCTCATTCAGACACAGCAGCTGGAGTCAGCGGAAGGAGCCACGTACTGTAAATTTCGACAGCTGAGGAAATTTACTCGCTACTTGTTTCGAAGCTGGAAAGACTACTTACCCGACAATCTGAAAGGGATTAACCCGGCTGCCGCTGGACAGGTTCACATGGATGCGAGCTCCATGGGATTACAGGCAGCCATGTCATCGGATAATTTGTCTGAAGCTGGGATGGATCATGGGATGGAGCAGGATGGTGATGATACAGAGTGTGGCAGTGAATCCCCTGATAATTTGACGCTCAGTCCTTCAGAAACTCATCACGGCATTGAAAATGAACAGCAGGATCCGGATGATGATGAGGATGAAATGGTTGATGACACTTGAAGCCAGGGAAAGATGACAAAAAACGACCACAACTCTGACCAAACAAGTACCGTAAGGCCGTAACGAGCATCATAAAAAATTTGATCTGCTTCTCCGTTGGGAATCCTGTGGGTCTTTCGTACACGATGCGATGGGGCAAAAGGATCCTTAGAAAAGACAAAATTCGTTTTTCATAGACGATGGGCTAATGATTCTACCAACGAAATGGAAGCTACCTTGATGTTTACAAGTTTGACGGTATTGATGTGTTTCTTGAGTTTTATTTAGGATTGTGTACCGATTGACCGTTTACCTCTTGTACGTGTAAGTATTTATAATCTCAAGGAGTAGTAGGTATACCTACCTTATTCTGCACTAAGGGAGCAGCTCTTGTACCTGTAAGTGCCTTCAAAATGCTTGACCGACCATGTATTAATTAATACCATAATAATTGAAACTCAAGCAGATATTTACCATTTACAAATTAAAAACTTTGCACTTAAAATTTTAAATTATAGTCATACATCGTAAATCGTAACGTTACTCCGCATCTTTTTAAACCAGCTTGAAAATAATGTTATTACATACTTTATAACAACTAATACGTCATATCTGTAAGCGCTCTTGTCCTGTCCTACCTGTAGGCTTTAGGAGACAAAAAAAAACATAAGAAGGAGAACCCGTTATTACATGCAATGTACCTACCTACCTTTGTACTATGCATGAGGGAAGACCGAGGGGCTTCAACATATCATAGCTTCTTAAGTTTTTTCTTGTCTGTTGAACATGGAAGAAAGAGGCGTATTGACTTTAACTGCTTTTTATTAATGATCTTGTCTATTAATGTTATTTATAGATTTTTAGCATTTTGTTGACTGAAATATAATTTAATATAATAATTAATGATACTTTGTTATTCATGTGCACACAAAGGATTTTATTGATTATTGCAAGGGAAATACGTTACGTACGTCAGAGCGCAGTAATTTGTTACACCATATTATTCGGAGTCATTAATTTACTTATGCTGAGCATTAATCAATCATTAACGATAAGTACAACAGAGTCGTTTTCAAAAAGTTATTATTATTATTATAATTATATAGATATATATGTAAATGGGTATACTACTGATATATTGACACTGTAACGATTGTGACTTACGAGTAGTATTTAGATTTTGTGAGTGGTTGACAGAATAATATTATTATACATTGTGTAAGTATAGGCAAATAAGTTTGACATAATATTAGGTATTCTGTTAGTGATTCAGATTACAATTAATTGTGTTATTTTGGTTGCAAATTTAAATCTCCTGGTTAAGGAATTTAAAATGTTTACTTATGGTTACACACAAATATGTTAGTTTGTATTATAGTAGTACATATACTGTTATGTTGTATTGAATAACTTAATTCAAAAAACCAAAGACACTTGCTTTCAACTAATTGTAAGGTTAATCAAATACATATATCAATTGCCCATAGTAAAGATAGTGTTAGCGTCCTTGCTTTTGCTAGTGTACAGTAGAGTAGACAAATTAGAAGTACCTATACCTAGATACCGACGTGCAAAAGATATAGTGAGACAAGATATCCTGGTACCTATACGAAACTGAATGTGAGAGAGCATATTTAAAAGTATTCATTATAGTTGAACAGTTCGAATTGAAGCTACACACAACTCAGCCCCGATACGCGTTCAGCAGGCATAAAGATAAGGGAAGCTTTTGTGTGGATTCCTTTGAAAAAGAAAACGTGATCAGTTACTGTCACAAAAATAAGAAATAATACATAAATACCTCTGTTTCATATGTACAATATTATTGCCATTTACATTTCTCCGTCTCATTTGAATTCTTATTTCATCTTCGTATCATTGTTGAAATTACTAATTCGATTCTAAATCGGATGCATCATCAAGTTGTAGCAGGATGTTCGAAAGATTATTAACAAAAGATCAAGGATCATCGGAACTTATTGGTGATATCGAATGAATGTATGTATGTATTTAATATCCGGACGTACATACTATATAGAATGATTTAGGCAACTCACTGGATTTTAATTTTATGTATTGTATATCCTTCATAGTTATTTATTAGTTGACCCACTGTATTTATAGCGTTAAGATTTTTAAATGGTATGCTTAAATCCCATATCTATTACATACAATTTACCTGTAAAACTATAAGAACCGTATTGACAAAATATTATTCGAAGAAACGTGATAGCTCAAAACAAAAAAATTAGCACACATTGAAACTAAAATAATGTTTGTACTAATCAAAAGACGTTATCTAGGAAATACATAATATACAAGACAAGATTATAATTCAAGATGAGAGAGTGTCTAAAATACAAGATAATAATTATATAAAACAAAAATTCTAATGAACACAATAAATACAATATAAAATTTATGAATGCACCATGCGCTCAACCCTCCCTGTACTTACTAAAACTATGAATAATTCCTTGAAAATTTTCCACCTGCACAAGAAGGGGACATGAATGCATTGAGATTGAGACTTGATTGTGACTAGAAGAAGGTCCATTTGTCAGTCTGAATGAAATTTCGTTCTTTTTTTTTCTTTCTTAGTAAAGTGAATTAATAATTGCAAAAAGATTCGTCTCATACGTGTAATTATAGGTGGTATAAAATTTAATTGAGTAATAGTCAGGTCAGGTTTTCATTTGTTTCTATATGGGTGCAACTGAGAGAGCACTCAAATTTCTCTATTTCTCCATAATCTAACCAGTCATGGAAACAATGTCTTCACATGGCAGGTGCAATTTGACTCCATTTGTAGTTTTATTACTCACGAACAATGGCATTGTCTCTAATTGTGTACCACCTACAATATAAAGGCTGAGACGTAAAAGAATACAGAATTGCAATGTAATTTACTCACAGGCAGGCGAGGAGGAATATTATATGAACGCATGAACTTTTAGGGAAAGAAATCATGTACAGGTAAAATACTTTAGTCTCTTTGAACTGCAAATTTTACATGCACACAAAAACTGTCCTTTGAATCTGGGACGACCTTCCAAATTCAAAGCCCAAGACTCAAGAGCCTCGCATATGTACCTACCTATATACCTACTCGTACTTTGTATACCAAGGAATATGAGTGTGATACAGAAAACAGAAACAAAAAGTAATCCAACTTTACAAGATGCAACTTTATTTTATGGACCATCTCATCCTAACAGAATGACGATAAAGATGACCATGCAGTCTTGTAAAAAAAAATTAATGGCCTGGAGAATGTGACTGACGCGAGAAAATTGAAGGAAGGACAATATAACATACCAGGTATAATTACATATTTATGAAGACATGGGCATAAGATTGCCTTTACTGTAACATTTACACTGCTAACTTCATCTCTGTACAAGACGTGTACTACACACATTTAATAGATTCCAGAACGGCATATTTTACCAGTGACTTGGCACTTGCATTGAGGCTATTATCATAAAATACAAACGATTGTGATGTGATTCTTTGTATCATCATGTATGTAATTCATTCAGGATTGACGAGGTAAGAGAAATCACAATGCCTGACACACTTGTCACAAGGTACCTTCCTACCTGGAGTCTTCTAATTCTATCATTTTTACTAATAAGACAACTTTAGGAGCCTTAGAGGATGCGATAGTACAGTATCAGCACGGAATATCAAGGATCGATTCAATGGTAGAGCCAGAAGCTTGAATGATTCATATCTGGATGACGGTCAGTATCATCTCAGTTTTTTTTTCTTTCGATTCGACCACATTATTGTGACGTGAGCTCATGAATGAGCCATAGACTAGCGAATGGCACACCACACAAGTACTGTGCGTAGATATTCTACGAATTTGGCTTCGATTCTTTAACTACCATTTGCAGTTTCATATTTCGGTGTCTTTAAATCTTGAGATAGCACGCATTCTGTGAATGTAATACGAAGAATTCGCTGGAATTGCCGAATGCTGGGATAAATTGACTCCTAATAAGATTCAATTTGGAACAAATCATGCATATCTAAAGAGATTCAACAGCCGAAGCCCCTCAAGCAAGGCAAGTCTATTATAAAAATAAGGATAATCAGGGGACCTTATAAATAATAACCGAAAATCAGGCTCCTAATTAATACATTGGTCGTCGCAAGTGTACATGCTCCCAACCATAACGCTAGCACTAGCAAAGACAAACACACACTTAGACACTTTGCCCCTAGGTTTATTTCTATTAGGTAGGAAGGTGCCTACTTATTTATTAGAAAACATTACTATTACTACTACACGCCGATGTACAGGCAAAGCATCGTCAGCTCATCACTGCCACTGCTGACAAAACAGGCGTCTACGATTAGTGTGAAGAAAATGTGTATTAGGAGCGTATTGTGTTTACAGGTGGAGGGGAAGCTTGATGCTGCTGAGGCTGGAGAGATAGATTTTCAATGAGCACATCCGTAAGCTGAGCTTCAAAGGGAACAATAAGAAGTTTACGAGGACGACGTGAGCGTGTCAAAATAAGGAATAAATAATAATAACAATAATTTACACTGGGATGAACCGAGGAATGCCTCTACACTTGAGTCGTCAGTCTTACTTTTATTGTTAGTACAAACTAATATCTAGGCAGAACACTACCACTACCAGCATAGCACTACCACGGCATGGTTGATGGTTGGATGATACACTAGAAAAATTGGAATGCTTTGTACTAGAAAAATCACAACACAGCATCAATAATAAGATAGCAATGACATGACATGGAATGGTTTCTTGTTCATAGGTATACATTTAGGTTCATGTACATATTATTGTGAACACCCCTCGTCCCTTAAGACTCACAGCAAAACTTTCATCTTTTGTCGCGATCTCATCCTATCAACAGAACATCAACAAACCAACCTACCTACTCGTACTGGAGATGAACATCATGGCTAATTACGCATTTTTCTCCCTTTGTTTCAGCAACTGATCATTTCAACAACAGTATCATTTTCGTAGCATAGTTTCGTAGTATAGGTATAGGCATCAGCTGCTATAGTCAGTACAGAATTGGGTTTTACAGGTTTGAAACCAGTATTTCTGACGAATGCATACAATTCAGTAAGTATACGAGTATAATGCACTGTTTAGCTATACGCACACTATAGTTTTACCGTGTTGGAAGAAGATTGCAGGAAGTTGAGTTGCTTTCCTTTGCCATGCCTTGCATTGCATTGCCATGCTAGACCCAAGCAAAGCAAAGCAAAGCAAAGGAAAAGCTATTATTTGTATTTACTATTTATTTACTAAACAGCCACCTTTGCAGCCCCTCTCCTCCGTCACCGTGTCTATCCGTGCGCAGTAAATTATACTTTTTCATTCCCATATAATAAAAGTCTCTCGTGCATTAAGCATGCAATTTCAAAATAAATCCTTTGAATAATTTTTGAGATGGTGTGTGCATTACTCTTCTTCTTAAATCTTAACTCATCATTACAAGCTTTTCAAGGAATACACTTTTCAGTTTTATGTTTCAGGTTTTCAGGTTTCAGAACAAGGTTTTGGAAATCATATGCAACATAAAAGTATAAAGTATCATTTTTGAAAATATCGAAATTTATAGTTGAGAAATTATACTGTTATCACTGTTATGAGATGCCAAATAGTATGTAGGATTTGAAGTGGTTCGTCATCAACAATAGCAATAGCGGTGTTGGAAGTTTGGAGTCTTTGGAGGGCAACACAAAAAAAATGGTACAGAGCAGATCTTGAAATGGCAAGCGATAATTATTTAGAAGCATGGAACCAACCAAATCCAAATATTGTCGACAAACGCTGTCGACTCACCCAAATAATGCATTAAGTCGTGAAGAACAAACACAGCAGAGGAGAATAGATAGATGTCTAAGTAAACCACGTCTGCATCTGTAATAACCCAAATTCACTCGGTATGGACGCTATATGCCTATCTACAGTGCGCAGAGTTCGTCTTTGAGTCTCATTGCATCGTAGCCTTGCATATACCACACATATAGACAAACTAAATGGCGAAGGAAGATGAAGGTGGAACAGGAAATCAATTAATCATATTTGTTCGTTGGAATGGAGTTGGTTAGTAATTGGATTCCAGGGTGGAAGTAATATTAAAGGCAATATACGAATGTCCGGGCCTCTAGTCTGCCTGTGTGCCAAACTCAATCTCAGCAGCTCCTTCTTTCACTTTGAACATTTTGGAATTTTGAAATGGATGATCAGATTTTGACTTATATGTGCAGTGCCCACATTTACATGCACCATATGCTTTTAAAATTCGATAAATCTGAATCGTCATGTCCAACATATTGAGGTTGTCAGCTGTGTTGCGTGGGGGATTCACTAATAGCGAAAATACAAATACAAAAATCACTTATCGAATTTCTTATCAGTTATTGGACAATTTGGAAGCAAAAAAACAGAAAGATACATCAGTGTTTTAGTCGCTAGTCTTGCCCAACGAAGAACAACAATGGCACCTTTACGACAGTGACTAATTCTCCAAAATTGAATTAACTAAATTTATAGCATATTATATTAACACTTTGGTTAGAAAATAGCTGCATAACGAAACCAATGATGTTCAAACGGCGATACAATTTTGGTCATTCATAATAGTAAGCAGCTGAAAGGCAAATCATTTTCATTATTTATCCTGTTCCGGCATTGTACAAAGATCCTATGATCCTATAATGAGTATCTATTGTGGTGAAATAAGAGTAATCCACCATACGATTAGGAAGGGGATAGCACAATGAGATTCTCACTGTGAGGAAACTGCCGTAGGGAAGTAAGGGAAGAGACCACGCGTCACAATTTGAGAAAATGTAATTTAGTTAAAGTGTTTTTTTTTCTACAATTTTATGTCCAATTTCAAATGGCAAATACATTGACAGATAGGGCTACAAAAGTTACAGTGTTTTGCTTTATGTTTCTTTGGGTTGTTGGTAGTGTGTGTATGTGCAAAGGATACGAGCACTTGTGCTCGTAATAAAGTGTAAGTTGTATGTATGTGGTGGGGCTGCAATTTCTGTACTGCTCAGCTCTTGAAAATTGTATCGTATGTATGTATATGTACATATAAAAAAAGGCAAAAGTTGTTCTTTTTTTTTTCTTTGAGAAATGAATTCAGATGAAGAACATCGGCGGATGGATGCCTATTTAAGGGATATATTGAGAAATGTTTAAAGGTGGAGTTGAAATTCCAATTTTCTTTTGTGATGACGGCCGGTTTGGTTTCACCCAGGGTGGAGTCCCTTTTTACCAATCTTGGCCAAGAAACATGTTACCTTCAAAGGACAAAAATCTTGACTTATCTCTCTTTTCTCAATGAATGTCCTCAGTGAACATCAAATCACCACCCTAACCTCATCTCACATTTTTGCATTTTACATTCAATCACTTTTAGATTACCATCACAGTGCTTTCGTTGAAACCCTTTTTCTTGACTCTTGTGTCTGTGTGTCTTGTCTCCATACTTAAACCAATCCTTGCAATAACCATTACCATACCATCATACCATGAGATCAACATGTCCGTACATATAGAAGCTACCATACACACATAGGTACGTACCAAGGGTATGTCTATAAGTACCTACCAGTCTGTCTCTGTATACGAGGAGCCATCCCTCACTCACCCATTCACATTACATTGTACCTCATTGAAGTACAACACAACTTTGAAACGAAGTACATAGGTCCTTACCTACAAGTGTACACACACTCGGACTTAAACTATATTATAGTTTTATTATCATCAAATAATACTCAACCAATGACCAAAATCACAATTGCAGACAATATATTTTTTCCTTCCCTCTCATATTAGTGGATACACCACGGAGGGATGCAGTACCTACAGGTACAAAAGTTAACTTTGAAGACAGAATACAAGCAGGAATGAGACGATAGGTTCTTCCTTGCCCAGCTTGCCACGTTACATCCATTACTTGGCTATTAACCATTATTTACATGGTGACTCCCACCCTCGTAGGTCACCACCAACAACCAACATTTACATATCTGTACATACCGACCATCAGATCATCAGCGTCAAGCATTCTAGATACATATGTACATGTACAGGTACTCCTTCCAAATCTAAGCACGTACAGAAGTAGGTATGTAGATATAAAAATGTAGGTACCTATGTATAAAACCGGCACCACGTATGCCTATAGCTACACTATAGTCCAAGTCCCAGAACCCAGAACCAGTGACCAGCGCAGCGCTAATAGAACCAACTACTTACATTTCCATATCGAATAAATGCAATTATATTCCAATCATCTCATCTTTTTTCTTCTTCCTTTTTTCCATTTTTCTGACTAAATCAACCATTGCCATTTTATCATGAATGAAAGGATGGATTCGCACCAGCCAAGCCAGTGGAATGTACCATTGAGTGAGGGTTTCCTTTATCTCATCTCATCATGACAGATCTCTTTCTGCTTCTACCAATTCTACAAATAAAGACATTCAATTCATAGAAGCACTCCGAAGCATTCTTGCAAGTGTTCTAATAGGTATGTTAATCATTTTTGAAACTGTAATTTAAAGGAATCCAAGTATTTTTTGAATTAAATAAGAAACCCCAACATAGCTACAGTCGGGATTTTTCTAATATAAATCCTGGCTACTGCTGCTGCTGCTGTTGTTATTGGTATTGAGTGTCATAATAATAAAAAATAATTCACACAAAGGCACATGCCTACCTGCATAAAGAACAGAGGGACCTGAATGCATACGAAAAGAAATCAGCCTCAGAGAGAGATGTGTTTTCGCCAAAGTAAGCCAAGTGAAGTGAAGCCGAAAAGCCTACACTAGAAATGACGTTATATACTGCAATATATAAAGAAAAAGCAATTCAATTCACCACCCTCATACTCAGAGAGTCAGAGAGTGAGAGACTGTCAGACAAGTCATTCTCATCCTCCTCCCAAAATAGGAACCATCATCATCACCATCATCATCATGATCAACAATTTAACGTTAACATCGTCCAATTGCCTTGTATACAAACATTATTATGTTATCATTAAATCCTATCAGATGAGAAATTTCAGATTTGACTAGTGAGACTTCAATTATTATTAACTCCCTCGTATCCTTCTCATGCCTTTATAGTTTTTCCCTCACATTTCCCGTAAGGACTTCACTTGTCACTATTACATTGGTCTGTGTATGCTTTTAGGCGTATAGTAAACGCAGTGCTTGCTTACAGTCTGCAAAAACGTAATGGACCACATATGTATGTATATTGTAGTCTATCAGTAATTATATTTATTCATTTTCTACAACCTATAGTACTACGTTATGTTACAATCGTACGCAACCAAGAGTGAGGTTTTCCTACTTTCCATCAATTACGTGCACGTAAGACTTGATTTCATTTCAAATTAAATTAGCACGCTAATTAAATCCTCAAGCCGGTTTAATTATCCTTTCTGTAATATAATTCCGTCAGTCATAGACGCAGTTAGGAGAAACAGCTGAAATTACAGTGCCTGGTGGTATCAAATGGCTTGAGTGGCACTATATAGTGATTCTATATTAAAACGGAGAGTTTAATACTACAATTAGTGATATATGTATGTACATCGAGGCGTCTACTTCAATCCCGACTCTGTTTTAGGTAGCGCATTATTATTAGTCGTAATGCCAGCAATGAAAAAAGAAAACATGACAGTTTGTTCATTTGTTCTTGGAATGATTCCATTTCAAATCAAAATCTAATATCTGTCATACGTGTAGAGATAGGGTCATACAACAAATCTGAAAATTGCATTACCGCTACAAGGATTAATGACAGCAGCACGACTTAATATGATTTGTGTGATTGAAGAGTCAATAGTTACCCCACACCATGACATGATCATGATTTCCAGCTAAGGCTTTGAAGCTGATCCAAATACAGATAGGTAGCCGGTTCACTTTGCTCGTAGTTCGTGTTTGAAGTATCATTATCAGCTTAAAGGTTAAAGAACTATGACAACGTCACTTTTCTATTCTCTTACCACTACCAACCACTCTACAGTACACAGGGGGCACCAGTACAAGGACAGTAATACATAATCCTTCACCAATTATTTTATCTCTATTAATAGTGTACCTTTGAACTATGGATTTTGACAATAATAAAATTATTGATACAAATCAAAATAAATAAATAAAGTAATTCAAAGAGCTCATAATCAGTTTGCGTCAGCTTCTTTAGTACAACAATCGGACAGATTCCTTGTTTACTCTAAAAGTAGTTACTTGGATGAAAAACAAACAAAAAATGACACTGCATTTGCTTCTCCTGTTGACAGGTAAAGTATGAAGGGGAAAACTTGACAGCAGACAAGCAGGAATTCAAATTACAATCATACAATTATGTTAATAATTCGGCTGAATGCTCAAAAAACATTTTGCATCAATTTGCATACATTGAAGAAATGATTATGATCAAAATTATTATTATGATCAGGATTAAGATATAAAAGCCCCACCACACTTTGGGAGTAGGACTGATGGGCTTGCTGGGAGGCAGGCTTTGGAGGTGGCTCGCTGTAGTAAACGTTTGGTTGTATTTTGTGGTGTGTGTGTGTGTGGCGTGTGTCGGTAATAAAACAAAGAAAATGTAAATAAAATAATGTGTCTGCCTACCTACCTATTACATACATACCTACTTGTAGTGTAAGAGCAACTTTATTTGCATTCGAGTGAAAAGTCTATGCATTCCAAATCCAAACCACATCTCACGTAGTATTTACATATTTACTTGCAATACAGACAATAATGTATTCGATCAGGCGGATATACCTACACGACGCTCACCAGCTTCGTCTTCGTGTAAACAGGCAGCAGTTTAACCTCTAAGACCTTTAAATAGAATAATTTGAAGCACACACAAAAAACTAAGAAGAAAATAACGAAGGGCTTTCAAGATTGACTTGTTTTTCTTATCCAGACGTATGGGAGTAAGAACTATAAAGGAAAGAAATGAGAAGGAAATACATTGTGAGTAAAAGCTGCAGAGGCAGTGGACAAAGTAGAGGGATAGTAGTTGCTATCTTTCAAGGGATAATATGAATGACAGTAGAGATATGGTAAGTAAAGGTAGGTAGGTTTTTTTTCTTCCTCAGGATTTTACAAAGCGTAAAAATCATGTTATATCATGAAATTGACCATCCCACACAAAACAATTCCGCTTATTGCTTATTGAGCTTACACCTGTATAAAGTACACTTTTCCATCCTCCCTCTCCTTGCCGTATGGCAATTGCTGCGCATTGTTGTCTGTAGGATTGAGGGACTCAAATGACTGAGCATACATAGGAAAATAAATGATGATTTTTTACCGTAAATAAACTTGATGACTACAGTTTTCTACTCTGTATTCAAATTCAAATGTAAATGGAGGCTGGCATATAAAGCTGAGTATCACATCACGGAGCTACACGCCTGCCAGTAAAAGACTCATTTTGCTTGTTTATCCCTGTAATGAGCTTTACTACTCTTATTTCTTATTTTGATTTCTTGGCTTCAATTAGCTTTCGACTTGACTTGACTTTTGGCTTTGAGCTTTGACGTTGAACTAAAGAATCACTTATAAAGATTTTTTCCATGTCATTTGTGGGGAGACCAAATACATGAATGGATGCCAAGGAAGGGAGTTGCTTTCAATTTACAATGGATAACATTTAATTGACCACGACGATTGGTTTTAGTTTTGGTTTTTGTCCTGGGATTGATTGAATCAGAGAATTGAGGAAGAATTGAAAATTGGGATCCAATTTGCATCCTCTAATCATAGCTCGCAGCTTGACTGTAGCTCACCTTTCCTTTCTTATTACCTCGTTGATATCTCAACTCCACTTCCACTTACTTCACTTCACTCTCAACCCTCAACTCTTCTCTCTTCACAATTATAGACCACGCAGCTAAAAAAAAAATCAAAAATCAAATCCATCCTTATACTTACCATGAGCTCTCCGTGTATTTAATAAGTAAATAGTCATGATTCTACAATCCTTCCCTTGAACTATAACCCCCCACACTTTTTTATTGACTTATAAATAAGGGTTTTAGTCACCATTATACTTACTTCGGCTTATCCCTGTAATACTGTATGTACTACTTATTCAAGATTATGTGTTACTCGATACAAACTTGTATAGGCATTGCGTATGTGGGCGCTCACATTTTACTGAAGCTGTGCAATCAACGTTCATCCCATAATACGTATGCATGAAGCCTTCTTCTACTACAAAAGCTTCTTCTTTCTCCATAAGAAAAACCAAACCGGCAGTCCATCTACATACTTGTAAACTGAACTATACTGGAAGCCACCAGTCTCATAAGCCACCATATATATAATCATAATCATCATGGCATCAGTCAATTACGTATTGTGATTGGAAGGAATTTTCATTTTATGGAATTCTGGCTTTAAAATATTTGAAACTCAAGTTTTAATTTAGAAACATTATATTATTTCGGATGGCTTATGGCTTTCATCCAAAATTCCAGCGAATAACTCAAAGAGGAAACTATCTACTGTGGTGGTCACTGTGGCTACACGGGGACTGGTGCCTATGCATGGGATTTGGGATGGAATGGCAATTACTAAAGAACCATATATATTTGGTTTGTATGAGACAAGTAGTCAGTTTAAAGATCAAAGGGAATGAAATGGATGACAAACGACTGTTACGCTGGGTGTTGATCATCTTCACAGGTATTTTATTGTGTATTTTATCGTGGCTTCTACCCACAGGAGAAAAATCTGTCAATGGAATTATAGAACTAAAGCGTCGCGTCTGATTGCTACATATGTACATTTTAAAGATGAACAAGAGTGATATAATCTGAAATAAAAGGCTACCCATACATAAATCCCAAATCCCAGCAGCCCATGATCATAGGCATGAGTCTTTTAGAGTTAGTAGTCGAACCAGAATCAGAGTACTACATCCTTCATCTTTACGTAGGTACTTTGTAGTATTCAAATGCCAACATGCACTTACTTATGTATGTAGGTACTTTGAGAGCGTGTGGTGGTAGTGGTTGGTGGTGGTGGTGGTGGTGTCGTTTGCATTTGAATTCATATAGGGATCAAATATCAAATGATCTTTCATGTTCAAATTTAAGACTGGAACTTCTTTGAAAGGAGAGTTGGAGGAAGCAGTTGCACTATCATGGATTATCATAATGAGGTTGGAGTGTTTGGGACTCGCGTGTGTATGAGCTGAACCTTTAGCCAGACAAAAAAAGCAGATATAGGTTCACGGAGAGACATTGATATAGACTTTGAAGTTGTAGATACGTGTATTTAAACGACTACTTACTTACTCCTGTCCCTGTTGCCTGTCTCAAGTCCGTCTCCGTATGATGTTCTGTTATGTAATGTAATGTTCCTGTCCATGTCCTGAGGTAGCATGTATTCGGATAGCGCGCAGCGTCAAGTAGCTCCTTCGTAAAGAAGTCTAGAGCCTGAGAGAGAGAAAGACAGGAGAACAACAACCAGGTTTTACAATCTCTTGATCTTGGGCTTGGATTCCGTATCGTAATCGCAATGCTATCGCTATCGCTCTTTTTATCAAATCGTTGATCTTAACTTTGAATCCTAATAAGTTAGGCTGAACAAGGAGAGAGAAAATAGGCATAAAAAGATCTCATCATCCCTCCGTAAATTTTTTCTATTTGTCAACTAATTTATTATCGTAGGTGGTAACGTCTTCGATTACTCTCCTGCTCACTCCCGTCCCTTCTCCTAGTTTGTTTTTCCTATACGCACTCGCTCTTAGGCAATCTTATAAACGTAAGCTATGAACATCACATAAATGGACACAACTCTTAAACTTAGATAGATCGCCCTCATCTAGTTTGTCTTTTCACTTAAGAATGAGTATCTATCCATGTATTTGGATACGCATAAAAAGAGCCTGACTTGCATGGTAGAAGGTTCCAAAAAAGAATGCATGGGCATACCTGTACAGAATATAGTAATAGTAAATAGTAGTGAAGAACAATAAAAATTTTACATGCTCCCTTACGCCAATAATTCTTAATTAAATTTTTTTTCCTGGGAACCTAAAAAAAATATTAACATGATCAAAAATGACAATCATACAAAATAATGTGTTGTAGATTAAAGATACACAGCTGATAGGGAGGCTCCTGCGCTTGTTGTTGTGCTTTCATGTTGATGGGTAGGTAGGCATAAGCTATTGTTGTTGTTCTTGGCTTGTTAAAATCAGGATGGCATAATGTAGGTAAATGTAATAGGTATGTACAGTCTGATACCTTTACTATCCCTCATTTGAATTTATTAGCTTTATATAAACATCTTGCTGGCATGCATGTACAAGTCTGCAGACGTTAGATACCTCTTTTATTTCCCTGTGCTTTACGCTTTGCGTCCCATGTACAGTTGCATTTGTTTTTATTTGCTGATTTAATCAAGCAGTGTACTCTAACTGAAAAGTTGGACGAGTGTAAATTTTATTTATAGCTTACCTATCTAGACAGTATATGGAAGTACACCTGTACATAAATATCCCTATGCTAGGCATTATCATTATGGTGATGGTAGCCTAGGAGGACCAGACTGAGTACCTACCTTACTTTGTAATCAGACATCAAATACAAGCCACACGAACAAAAACAAAAATAATATAATGAGCTGCGAGCATCTATGTATATACATATCTATGGGTATGGTAACAATATTAACTACCAAATCAGATATCAGATGGTGAGGGAGCTCTCCGCGTTGTTTTTGTTGATTTGATTTAAGTGGACACAAAACGCTGGGTACTTTTCGTTTAACTAACCACAGAGTAGAAACAGAAGTTATGTAGGTTGATAGCTCCTGCCTATCCACTCGACCGTGTCATTAGAGGAAAAATTGTGTGGGGGTGGAAGTTTTAAAGGCAAAAGAAGAAGAAAAAAAAACCGAAAGACAACTTTCTAAACTCTAACACGTCCTTTATCGATTTCACAAGTCTTGCCTCCATGTGATTATGCGATTATATTTCCTGTTCCAAAACTGCCAACCTTACAAAAAAACTCCATATAACCACATAACTTTGACTATTTTTCTATGAAACATGATATTTTAACGACCAAGCACCATATCGCCATAACCATCATCACCATCGCCATCATCACCACCACCTTATACCTACTTATGTTCCAAAAATTTCCACAGTTCAATAAAATGTGACTTGGAAGGTTTTATTGGCTGTGGGATGAAGTTTAGACGTTTTTCCATTTCCGATCATTATTGTTCCATGGCATAAAGAAGCTCTTTCCATTCCTCTAAAGTCTCGCCCAATTCTCTTCTCTACATGAGCAAAGGTACAAACATCTTATAACAAAATGCATATAGGCATAGTTGCCTCTAACACAATCATGTAGTTTTGTAGTTACGCTTTGAAGTGCTGTACCTTTTAGCATTCTAGACTCTCTTTCTTCAATGGTCACGACTTTTAACCTGAAATCCCAATCCAAGCGAATTCAGTCCAAAATCTAAATCCAACTTTTCTGGTCCGTGCTGTTACCACGTCGTGGAGAGTATTCCATTGGGAATTAATGATTTGCATAAGCAGCTGTGTACGTATGCTGATGCTGTTTTTTCATGTGGAATTGCATAGTACACCCAGAAAAAACTTAAGACTCTAGTGTAAAACTTGTAAGTACAAGAGACTACCCATTTCTAAATAAGTCAAAAAGTTTAAATCGCATAATTACTGCACCTTCAGAGGATGAGATAAAAGGTATAGATACATATGTATATTCGTTAAGTACTTCGCTATGAGCAATACCTCCAATTTATATACTATTATAACAAGAATCGACTACTGGATATATGTTGGTAAAACATTGAGCATTGGCATAATAAACTACGAAATGCGATTGACATTTTATGCACGATTCAATGTTTTAAGATTTATATGCTTCCAGTTTGGTGTGGTTCAAGGTACTTACGTTGTATTTGTATGTGTTCCGAAATGGGAGATACAGAGTATATAGAGCGCCTGTAAAATCATGGCTCTGATAATATTGTTGATGATGGAAAGTTTACTGTATGAGTTGTGTATTTGTATGCTACAGTGTGTTCAGCATTATTTTACAGCCTTCAGCATATTTCTCTGTATTAAAATAAATGAATCGGACAAAAGAATATGAGAACGACATTGCATTGGGAAGTCTGCAGATTTGTTAATTTTTTTTCCATATTTTACAGCAGACTTTTTTCCCTGAGCTATTTATATGAATGATTACACCACCACCACCACAACCACACGAGAGAAAGATGCCAAACGACCACTCTACTACAATGCGCAATGCTACGTCAGAGTCAGGGATGCTGCGGCAGGTACACCTTTAACCCTTGCGCTATTATTTATGACAATAAAGTACTGATAATCTGGACTTGCGATTAGTAAGAATCAAAATGGACAAAGTACAACTGTTATTCAGTCATTATAGTATAGACACAAGTGGAATTATACCTATATTTGAGGTACTATACATATGTACATATATGCGTGGAACTCTAGGAAGATAAGCTATTAAAGAGCTCACAACAATGAACGGAGAAAAGATTTGACAGAATGCTGAGAGAGTACTTTTAATTCAGTTTGTGTCCACTTCCTCCTACAATAGACTCCGTCAACAATACTAAGATGGACGGACATGTAAATGAGTGGCTGAGTGGACGTGGCTCTCGCTGGATGATGATGATGCTTACTGCATGATCAAGTTGGCCTGTACATGGTAGAACCGTGGAGGCCCCGGCTAACTAAAACTAACGACATCACTTCCATACTTAATCTTGCCCAGATATCGAGATCCAGCCCAACTCCAATGAGATGACACAATGCTTTATTATACACTCTGAAGATATCGTTCACAGTTCAAGAAGTCGTTCATTCCATCAAATGATCAACTCCGTCTCCTCCTAAAACTCCATCCGTTCTTCTATATGGACTCTGTCTTCTTCACTTCTCCATAAACACTTTTTTCTTCCCTCCGAGACAGGAATGAACATTAAGTGAAAGGTACATAGCTGTTTTATGTTATTACATTAGCGTACAACCGGGCTAACCTGAGACACACAGGCACAGACACACGGACAGCAGAATGAATAGAAAAGATATAGTGAGCAGAGGCAGGCAGCAGACATGTAGGCCCGTAGCCACACATCACATTAACATTACACTCAAGTACAGCAGACGACAAGGCTTCTTATCCTTGTAATGTACTTTTGTTACAATGTCTTTGCATCTACAGATCGACATGACGTGGGCGTTCAGTCTATTTAGAGAAGTTTGTGTATACACCGTAGTAGTGGAAAGTGTGCAGGCCACTGTAATGAAATGGCAAGGCTAGACCATCATCATTCTTGAAAGGCAAGTCTCATAATGTAAATGTTTCAGGTAGACGTCGTGCTGTACTTCCATGCTTGGCACAATGAAACAAATGATGGACTAGAGACATTCTAATGTTTTACTCCAATGGAAAATCCCTAATCCAATTTCCATGGATTTAATTGCTGCACAGCACAAACAGGGTTTTATTTACACTTGGTTCAACTCTGCGATTTAAAGACTTGTAGGTCTGTCTGTATTGTGAAGTTAGAGATGGGATGATTTGGGAGCGTGTGTTGTTGTTGTTTTTATAGTAAACATTCCCCAAGCAGGTTCCTTAATTTTACAGAATCTACGTTAAAGAGTCCCAAATGGTTGGTTTTTGGCAGTACAAAAGTGGTAATAATTATCGAAATTTGATTGCTAGCATAAATCTCGGCTATGAGTACTAGATGCAATGAGTGATAAGCACGGGTAATATAATTTTCATAACTTTAACATATTTAAAGAGGCAGGTGCCTGAAGTTGAAATCTATGTACCTACGCAGGAAAGAAAATATCTGTTGCTTTTTTGGTGAAATTAAGTATTTAATAAGTCAATAGCTTTCCAATTTCTACGAGTAATGATGTAGACATTGCAAGTGCACTGTCTGGTACAGTATGGTGTTTAAACTATGAAGTCTACGCGTTTATTTATTTACCCTCAAGTATGTATTACATAAGTCTAATTTTCTCTCAGATATTCATGTACCTACTAGCATGTGATGTATAAGACGGTAAACTTGTGTAAAATCATGATTAACATGACACTTCCCCAACTTCCAATGCTGGCTCAGTTATTTACGAGAATCCAGTCAATAATAAATTGAGTGTAAAGCTCACATTTGGTGAACAAAAGGCAAGTATAGTACGAGGACGATGACGAGATCTAGGATCTACTATGGTCGATAGTATTCTTATTTTGGTAATCGACTGATTTGTGACACACTCAAAGGCAACTTGGTTGGATTTTCACATTTTTACATACAGTATGATCCCCGTAATTAGCATACCAGCTGTAGACTAAATGAAGGCTATAGTGCATAGGACAGGTGTAAATATCTCGGAGTACGGTGCAATGTGTGCTATGTACAGTTGTACGAATGAACTAATTGAATCTTTTTTAAAAAATACAATTATAATGATACACCCTCAGTTTTTAAAACATGTAAGTATCCCTTTTTGCACCTTTTTGAAAGACGGGGGGCTGTACTAGTATTGTTTGTATGTATGTAACATTGACTTCACATGGAAGCATTAATAGGTATGTACGGGCATAATCTTGTTATGAGCATCAATAACGAAAACTCTGCTGAACAGTATGGAAGGGTGGCTGGTGTGATTGGATTGGTTGGACTGATGAAGTATAAATGTGTGAATTTTTTGTATCTTCTTATTATGGGTGATTGGTGATTCGGTAGAATAAGGAGTTGTAACTAATAACCACCTCATGCATACAAATATTGCGTATGCAGACTTGAGTAGTAAGTTCATCTAGTAGATTGAATTTGAGCTAAGTTTTCCCCTTTGAACAAGAAAAACAAGGTATAATCATAATGCGATTAGTATTATGTCATCATATGGTAAAAGGCTAAAGTGTATAATTATTATAATCTAAAAGTTCAAGCCGATTCCAATTTTGATTTTCAATTTTCAATCTTCAATCAGCCGGTATGTGAAATCGAAACTCGAAATGGTGATGACATTATAGCTGAGAGTTGGGGGAGATTGGGACGAAATCTCTTAACTTTTTTCCCTTGTCTTCATCCAACTACTGCTGGTAGAGATACGGATACATCTATCCTATTTTGGAATGCAGACATTGTACTTATCTGCATTTTTACTCAGATGTTTCTCCCCATCATCGACAACTTGGGTTTATTTGGATTTGGACACATAAGCGGTGAGCATGAGGACATGAGACGAGCGATAGGGAGACTTGTAAGTGGAAAAAAAAGTAGAAGTCAGAGAGTGAGTATGCTGGGCAGAGAGAAGAAGCCAATTATATTTTCTCATGATGTTCCACCTCTTCCATAACTGATAAAGTTTCGCCAATTGAATAATTTTGAGGTGGAGTAATTATTGATTGATCGAGTCCCATTCAATTTACGTAAATGCTACTACCATCCATATCCATATTATCGATGACGCGGTTCCTTCAATTTTCCCACATTCATTTCATTTCTGTTGGCTTGGAGTTTCATTACACTCGTCCATAAAAGCTTCAGTTTGAAAAACAAATGGAAGTAAAACTATTGCCTATGCATATGGTTCTACGTATACTGAAGGATCCGTCTGTGAGCCAAAAAGGTTAAGTTAAGTCAACGCAAATATTACTGCCCAGCTATGGATATATACTATAAAAATTACAAAAGTTGTACAAGTAGATTTGATGCATTTACTTTTCACGGCCATCTTATTTAGGCCCAATGATTTGATTTTGAAGTATAGACGTATAGTTCTCAAACAAAACGAATGGAAAAAGCAAGGAGCGAGGCAATTTTCTAGGCAAATATTTTGCAATTTCAGTCTTCATTACAAACTTTACTGTAGGTTTCATAATTCAGCATCAAAAAAAATTTATGTATCGTTTTGTAAGCCATTATTAGATGGATTGTTCCCTGGACAGTAGCGATTAATATTACTAAAGCACAGCAATGCTAACGCTGCTCAAAACCTATTACTGGAAACAAGGAGATGTCCAACGAATCTGCCATATTAAATTAATTAATATATGTCCATTTGAAGTAACGTCGCAGGTCGCAGGAAAAAAGAATCATATGCATACATAGGTGCATGATACTCTGTATAAGACATAAAAGTATACTTTCTTTTGAAACGCCATCGCAAGGCTCAATGCAATAATGACTGCACGCAATGGTTTCCAATGACATTCCCCTGCGAATGCAAAGCCACTTTCACCGTTCACTATTGCATTTTTGTTACTGTGTGGACTCTGGACGGTTATACTGTCGCATTTTAGCTACCAGAAACGAAACAGCCCTCATAATTTCAAATCCAACTTCCCCGAACTAGTTATTGGTATTTTCGAATCTAGGTTTATAGGTTAGTATAAGCTAGAAATTGAATTAAAAAATGGAAATAAAAACAATAAATTAAATTAAATTACACTAAGAAAATGACCAAATTTCAAACACTACAGCACAGGATTCAGCGCTCTGTATTTGGAAGAGAATGTGAAAGAATAAAATACGAAAAATTGTATGAGCAATAAGCACACAACAATTCAAACGCAACGAACGCCGCATGAAGCACCTAATTTGACACGCTTTAAAGTATAGAGAAGTGATGATAATAATTAAAACTTATTCAGATGTTATTGTTTACGCTACGAAACAACTGTTTTTGAGATAAGATGGTAGGGCCAATAGATTGTCTTAGATTTAGAATTTAGATCGACTATGATACATCCGATATGATGCTATAATAAGTATTAAGATTTCCCTTTGCTTTTTCATTTTTGTAATTTGCTTCATAGACTGTTAGAAAGCAATTGCAGTTTTTGTCCTTTGATAGAATAGAAATGAGCTCCTACCGCACTTTACAGCATTTTCCATTTCAATTTCTTTCGAAACAGTAATTATAAATAAAAAAAAAGTCAAGATAGTTTATTTTTACCAAGCCCATTCAGGATATAAATAAAGGCTTTGCAATAGTTGTTATATCCATGGTCCAATGGGAAATTGTAGGCAACACAGACTCTACTTCTTCTGCTTCTACCTATGAAATAAAGGCCTGGCCTGCTATGTACTTGGGAGCTATCCGTATTTCGTTAACAAAGGTTTTGGAACAAGGCATGAATGACTGAAAACTGAAAATAACAACACCATTAGCACAAAAAAATCCTTTTCCTGAGCCTTTTCTTATCTGCATAATTTGGCGAACGGACTCAGCTCCATTGCCTCAGTTTTGAGCGTACTACATACATTGGCAATCGGTGGAAGTGGAAGAATCAAGGAAACCAAAAATGTTGGCTCTTCTCCATATACTTCCACTTACGCATTCGTTCTTACGCTAAAAAAACTTCCTTCAACTCTCATTCCATAATTCTATCCCCGTTTATTTCCTATGTTAGTATGTACGGCCATATTGAGAACGGTTGCAAATGTCGGTATAGGCTATGATTCGAATTATTCTCTTCAGCTTTTACTGATGCTACAAATTCAAATATTCTAGAATAGCCTAATGATAAATTTTTGCAAGTTGCAAGAGACTTTAATGTAGTTGTAGGTACAAGCAAACTGTACAGTAGTATTCTAAAGTTGTCAAGTTTGGGAATTTTTTTTAGGAAGAATAAAGATAAATAAATCCACAGTTAACACTCAGCCCTACAAAATAAACCCAAATAAAGTTGGCAAGTTGGCTAAAAATACGAGATACAAACATAAAGTAAGAAGACGAACAGTTATTTAAGCGTATTAATAGTTTGACGATAAGTCTCCTAAAAGAATGATACCGAAAGTAAAACAGTAGCATCCTAGAGTTACTCTCGATCTCTCTGTCCCTTACAGTAGCACAATCAGTTTCTTACTGGGAAGCTATGCATACGGTATCAGTGTTCAAAAGTACATATGTGTGTGGTGTGTGTGATAAATAAACTTATAAATAAACGACTCCATGCATTGTTATTATGTATTTAGGGGATGTCAGCATATAAATAAATATATAAGTGAGCTCCACCACTGCAAACTGCACTGCAACAGCGATGCTAGTTTACTTTTAGTCTAGAGTGAAAAAAAGAGCGGAGTTGTGCGTAAACCGATATAACTTTAGCGCTCTTGAAAAATTTGAAGCATTTCCTGGCAACAAATATTTGAATAGCATTTTTCTTGCTCTTGAAACAACGTTTAACGACTACAATCATCATCATTTAAGTTCCCATAATATAAAATGTATTTTTTGTTTTTTTTTTTCTTTCTTTCTCTCGCTTTTACTCGTATCACTGAAAACATATATGTATACATACACTCAACTTAAATTCAAATTATGCACACTTAAGACAAATATACAAATACTTACACTAAATAATACAAGAAAATGTGAGAATGGGAATTTAGGGAAAAGTGTGGTACATGTGTATATAGATTTACATATTATATGAAGGAAAAGGCGTACACACACGATTTTGAATTATTGTCGAAATTACGGACGCCCTCATAAGGAAATGAATAGCTTTTAGTGTAGTACAAAGATGAAATGAAGAACGACAGCTTTTCTTATTTGGAACTAAAAACTAAAGCTTAACAAAACTCAAAAGAATCCTACCACCATTGGATTGTATAAATTGTATTTGGGACTGGGAGACCAATGCGGAATGGAGGGGCGAACAAGGTGTCAAACAAAGCAAGAATAATCATTAGAATAAAAAAGCTTGTGAGAAACAAATGAAATGAAGAGCATGAGCTCTCTCTCTCTCTCTCTCTTCATCTTATAGTAGGCATATGTAGCTGGCTGTGTGTTAACAGCGGGTCTTGCTTGAAAGATGATGAGAGGAAGGGAGCAGACAGTCATGGATAATCCTGAGCGTATACATACACCAACAGATACAAGTATAAAATATACATTTTGATATTTCTTCGTGGTTAATGGTAATTCATGAGTACGTGGATCATCTGTATTTTGTTGCCAACAGACAGATAGGCTAAAAAACTACTAGGACGCTTTTACTACTATATGAGTGTAGGTATATGCATAGTTTCCTACTATGCAGTTATAGGCACAATAAAAGTATTATAACTTTTAGCTAGTAGTGGCTGGAATGGAAATTTCATCAGTTCATCATGTCAAAGGGAGCAAAAAGTTAAAAAAAAAAAGGCAAGGTCTATGCGTTGTCGACATGGTTATTCATAAATAAAAAATACTCCTTCATTCACGATGATACCCTTATTATTTATTTCATTTTGTTATTAATAATGGTCTCTTCTTACTTATTGCTCACTCTTCCTATGTGATTTTAATTTTTTTCCCCGCCCTCCCCCTCATTATATGGTAAACCAAGTAAACGCCCGACACCAGTTCACATGCTGACACTCGAATCTCCACTGCTGAGTCTCTCGATCTTCTTTCGTCCGTCTGTGTTGTTGCTGTTGCTGTCTCCTGAGAGCGTCTGTCTTGGGTCTTCAACCATATTCAGCGTCCAAACTCTCAATTCTCAATAGAAACGTGATACAGAGCTTGCCATCACAGTCACAGTCCAGCTGTGATGTGACTTTTAGCTCAATTCTACTAACCCCAAACATACGTACATACTAACGACTGCTTTTACTTCCATTCTTGAATTAATGGCATTTTTAATCACGGCTGTCCCTTCTTCCCATATCGTATCGTCCATGAATTAGTGTAAATTAATTATAGCGATATGGACTGGGACTGGTAGCTGATGGAAACTCATTAGAATCTGTAACACCAGCATAGCAGACACTATTTTTGGTGTTTGAGCTCTGGACTCAAGTGCTGAAACCTGTTCTGATGTTAATGTTTCGAAAATTAGTAATCAGCAATGATAAAACTAGGAAAGTCAAATTGCATAAAATGCATAGTAGCAATTGTCTTAAACGTGGTCACTTTTATTTTTGTCGAACTTCAGCGCTCGCTTTCTTTTTACAATGCAAGCGTTCATCAATACCAGAATGCTTGCCGGATATTTGCTATTGTTGGAAAAAATTAATAGCAGTTCGTGTCAATAAAAGAAGTCTTAAAAACCAGGAAATTTCAAATAGGCCCTAAATGTAAACACCCCTGGTCCTAAATGTGGTCAGGACAAAAAACCCAAAAGATTTCGGTGCAAATTAGGGTTGTACAAACATTATTTGGCATTTTATGTACATTTTGGACAAGTTTTGATTCAACTGATGCGACAATAAACGGGCTATAAATAAGCTTCAAACGAAAGTTTTGCTATTCGTAACTACATTTTTTGCGATTTTCCCACAAGTGTTAAACCCAAACATGAACATAAATAGTATAATTAAGGAGATAATAGCTCTGACGAATTTCAATAACAATTTATTTTAATTTATTGAGCAAAACTTTTAATACTAGTGCGATTCTTTTCTTTGCTAAGCATGATATATTGCTACCGAATATATCGGTCGTAAGTAACTTTAAACATAAATACCTATATTAAATGTCATAATAATATTGTTCAAACAGAAACTATTTAAAGTAATTTGGCACCTCTCACCGTGTTCACATGAGTGAAACAGGGGGTGAACAAGGACCTTACCCGATTTTTCGGCTGTTTTGATTTCGATTTAATTTGCCATTGGCCAGCCACAACAAAACATACAGTTACCTATGCACTTAATATTACCTAAAGAGCCTATAATCTACAAGTGAATATCATCAGCAAAAAAACAGACTCGATTAAAACCAAAATCTTGGAAATCGAATTTAGCCATTAAGAATTTCAAAAAGGTTAAAACTGAATTTTGACTTTTTCGAATTTTTACACTTTCAATTTTCTTTTGTAAGTAGGAATTTCCAAATTATACGATGAAATGGGAAGTGGATAGGCTTTCATTTGCACCCAAGCTTAAATTTTTGTAAACTATCGGTTCAAAAACGACAGCCAGCGACCACATTTAGGACGATTGCTACTAATTAAAATTATAAAATTTGCAAAGGTATATTCCAAGGTATAATTGGAAATGAGAGAATGCATAATTATCTCAACCTTTTATATTGCATAATGGCGTTGCCTTAGTTAAAAAGTGTGGATTATTTGTATGAATTCAGCACCATTAAAAGCAAACAAACGAAAGTTCGGACATTTTGTGATTGTATACTGTAAAGTTAGTTACTACGTTTACTTTTATTAATAGCCTGTAACAACAAAGGAGTTCGGAAAAGGTCCGCAGGAGAGTATTCTGTTTCTTTTAGAAATTTTGAAAGCTTTATAGTCGTCTCAGGATCAGGACTGTTGACTGTGAGTAGGTACTAGGACGAGTAATTGGCAAGAGCAAGACTATTGGCATTATTGAAATAATATTTTATACACTGATTGATAGATGGATGAAGGCGAACAAGGTAATCTGTCTTTTGAAACTGTCCAAATGGAAAATAATAAAAATTAATTAGCACTCGAAACTTCAGTTTAGGTTGAGGGAAATGTCAGAAAAAGTCAAAAGACAACTTTGCAAAATAATCTATCTCTTGTTTCACAGTTGGGTGGAGTGGATTTGATAATCTTGAGCGGTTGAGTATTTATGTATATCTATATCGCATCGGTATAGAAAACTTGGTAGCATAAGTGGCGAGCGTAGTAGCTGGCAAACAAATACCGTATTTGATCGAACAGTAGCCGGGGTTTAAATAATGGCCGACTCAGAAGTAAAAAATGGTCATAGTCGCCGGGGCTTTAATAATCGCCGGGGTATTGGTATAAATACTCTTTTCGTTATCGTCGGTCCAGCACAGATTTTCAAAAGAAGCATTCTGGCATGGCGTTTGACCTTATATTTTGTTGTTGCTTGTTATAGTTTAAAAAATTTAAACACAATCAGGTAATTTAAATCTTATTTTTTAAAAAATTGGTATAAAATTTACAAGTTTCGTCGAATCGCCGGGCTTAAATAATTGCTGGGTTGAGAGACGCGTGATAATCGCCCCGGCTACTACTCGATCAAATACGGTATGTGGTTTCAGGACAATGAACATCTATAACAGTGAGGGGAGATACAGAATACAGAAGACAATCTAAGTTGCAATTGCAAAGCTGTAGCCGTGGTCTACATGCTTCAGAATGATTATATTATTTTCTTTTTGGCTGCTCAGTTGTTGCTGAGCAGAATGTGACTAGTGAGGAGATACATAAAAGATGGATTATCAATACTATCATCTCTGTAGTCTGCGTAGTACTATCTGTATTCACAGTCACCGCATTCGTTCATTCATTCATTCATAGCACGCAAATGGAGGTAGATAAATAGGCGTTCTTTCATCTTTGCCCATCAAGCGTTAATCAATAACTCTAGTAAAATATTTGCTACGCCATTTCTTGTCTCCCTGTAATTAGATGGAAGCAAGCAAAACTTCCAAACTTGCACACTTAATCAATTATGGTTTTTTAGTATCTACTTATGTGGTGTGTGTGCCAAACACCAAAGCAAAATCAATGAATATATACTGGTTTCTTAAAAAGTTACTGTAGCTAGTAGCTAGTGTAGCTGAACGATTGTGATCTGAAACTGTTGAGTTCTAGACTACCCCAAGCACCCCCGCAGCACCCAAACAGATGAATGGAGTGATAGAGAAATAATTATTGTCACCTTCATTTCTTATATTTGGTCTTCAATCTTCTCACTTATTTTTTAAGCCAAATGTTTTCGTTGGAAGGTGCAAAACGATTTCTTTTGTGAAATTGTTTTTTTTCAGTGAATCTGAAAATACATACATATGCAAATGGCGATAATTGAACTATATAGCCGTAGCAGAAAAATTTACCAGCCCCCGCACCCAGGGGCCATCCATTTATTACCATATAAAAAACTAGTATTTCTTCCCTTTATATGACATTTCGATCATAATTGATAATTAATACATACATATAACAGTTAACGGTAATTCGTTGCCCGAGTGTCAACTCTAAAAAGTCTATATTTCTATTAATATTACTGATTTTTTTGATTACTCACTTTAGACAATCATTACATCTGACGACTGAGGACTAAACCCTATCAGTAATCATTAAACTCGACGTCTTAAAATAACAAATATTTTTTCCATAAGGGTGAACAGTCTGAACACAATCACTTGACAATCTGAACAATTGGATAGTTTCTATGTTGCTCTCCTTCTATTCGCAGTGATCAGTCCAGAGTCTAGAAAACCTGCATTTCATTTAAATAAAGTAACACTTTTTCTGCATCTTTCAAGAAATAAAGATTACATAGTACCTACAAATATATTCGAAACATAATTCAAATATCTAATAATATAAATGTTTGCGTAGTATTTTTTTCAGTCTACATAATCAACTAATTTAAAAACAATTATGGCGAACAACAAAAAGTCGATGGAGTTAGCAATTGCCCCAGAAAATCTTCCCGAGCCGTTGAACAGAATCTTTCAGTAAGTGTAAAACTAAAACTAAACTATTCTTCCCCAACGTTAAGCAAACTGCTTCCAGCCCTACAATGATTTTACTCCTTCCGGCTGCCGGCTGGTACACAATTGTTTTAGTTTAATGTCGAATTTGATATTTGATGCTTAGACTGGTAGACATTAATAAAGATCGATACATTTCCACACTTCGTGAAGCCGTTGGGATTCGATCCGTGTCAGCATGGCCTGAAGCTCGAGCTGAAGTTCTCCGAATGGTTTCGTGGACCGGTGCAAAATTAAGGGATTTAGGATTTCAAGTAGAAATTAGAAAGATTGGCGATCAGGTACATTTTAGCTACAATTCGTTTTCATTGGCTATATTTTGCAAAATTAATTTATTTCGACAACACGACAAGAGATAGTTCGTTTTAAAGCATAAAAATGTAAAGTTATTTATTCTCCAAACAGACATTTGAAAATGGACCCAGTCTTGCCCTTCCACCGGTGATTTTTGCTACCCTCGGTACTGATACAACCAAGAAAACTCTTCTTATCTACGGTCATTTAGATGTACAACCTGCAAGAAGGGTAAATCCTGATTGCTTGTAGTTTTTCAAATTTTAGTAATTAGTGGCAAGCTGGCTGGCGTAGCCTTGCACTGTATGCTTATTATTTCTAATGACGAGTCTTGATTTTTTGGTGACTATCAGGAAGATGGATGGGATTCTGATCCATTTTTACTCATGGAATGCCATGGAAGATTATTTGGCCGGGGATCAACCGACGATAAAGGGCCAGTGTTAGGATGGCTACATGCCATTGAAGCGTTTCAGGAATTAAATATCGAACTTCCAGTAAACATTAAGGTGAATTTTACTTGCTATTCATAGCATGTGTTTTCAAGCAATCCCATATAAAAATATTTTAGGCAGTATCGACTAAAATATTTTAATACTCGTATTCTATAAATCACAGTTTGTATTGGAGTCCATGGAAGAATCCGGATCTGAAGGACTTGATGATTTGTTGAAGGCTCAAAAAGACAGATTCCTAAAGGTAAGTCTGCTCTAACTTTGTGATGGTATGAAATGGTATTAAACAAAGCTAATTGGGTAATTATATTCAAGTTAAATGTAAAAATCTGCCTTTCCTTTATATTGTAGGACATCGACCTTGTCTGCATTTCCGATAATTATTGGCTGGGCAAAAATAAACCTTGTTTGACGTATGGACTTCGAGGGTTATGTTATTTTTTCCTTGAAGTCGAAGGAGGAACGAAGGATTTGCACAGTGGTGTGTTTGGCGGTTCAGTGTAAGTACTGACTACTATTGTTTTCTAAAGCTAACCATCTTTTTTAAAAAATCTTCTTGAATTCTAAAACCGTAACACATTCGATTCTAGGAGAAAATGTTCCCAGAAAAAATGTTCCCGGAAAAAATGTTCCCAAGCTCCAATTAGGAAAAAATGTTCCCGGGTAGAATATATTGTAGATAGAAAGACGAATATTATTAGCAGACATAACAACACTCTTTAAGAATATTTATCAAGCATTCTTAAAATGAACACTGCATGTTATTATTATTATTTAAATATTAATAATTCTTAACTTCGCCGTAGCGGTTGCTGCTTTTAGTTTAGTATACATACTTATTTACGAATTTTACTTTAAATTTTTTGTAACACTTCGTATAATCCTATCCTAGTAGACATTAGTATTTTTATATTATGCTTTAAAACTGTATTTCTTCTATACAGTAATTTGCATTTTTTATTTAAAACCACTCTACTTACACAATATATGAACATATAATTGTGTTCCTTTTAACACTGCACAAAATCACCACATCATAACCGCTTCATAACAAAAGTGAGTTCATTTTTAATAGTTATAACTGCATCATTATGATGAGTTCTTGATGAAGTTATGATGAGGTCCACTTTTAGACCTTGTTAATTCCCTATCTTATTAAGAAACTCATCTAGACTTCATCTTTTCCTCATCATTATGATGCGCTCAAATGCATCAAAATGAGGTGGTATTTGGTAGAGTGTACTTAAAGTGTGCAACTAAAATGTTTAAAAGGTTTTAATTCATGAATAGTGTATAGTTTTGGTTTTGCGAATACAGTGCAACTGCGCCGCAATAATATTTGACAAACGGATGCAGGACTCACGTGACGCATTTTTACGTTACATACACATATAGAGGATCAAGGTTTAAGGTGCAAAATGACGCGTAACCATTTTCGCTTAATTGCAAAGTGACGGGCTGGCCCAATCTTAAGGATCAACGTGACGCGTATCCATTTTTACCACTTTTTAGTGTGTAATATTATGCGATTAAAAGTGGTACGAATGGAAACGCGTCACTTTGCATTTAAGAAAATCGGATACGCATCAATTTGCACCTTAAACTTCGATATATTTATTTTCGCACTCATACATAAATGCATGTGTTTAAAAAGTGGAAGGAGTCGAAAAAAAATAAAACAAATACCTAAATAAAATTTTTGTAAAGAGAAACACGTTAAGGTCAAGGCCACCGGAATTATGCTTTATGATCGCTTCAAATTATGCTTTTTACAGAACCAAATTATGCTTAATTATGCTTTTCCCGAAGTTATTATGCTTTTTAATGCTTTATAGTTTTACATAAAAAAGCTGAAATTCAGTTTACATCTACAAAAATGCTCTTTTATGCTTTTTCAGCTCTCATTATGCTCTATTATACTTGTACGATCTCATTATGCTTTTTTTTCTTTCGATATTTCGATTGTTTGTACTACTAAAGGCCAAAAAAAGTTGCAACCGAGGTAAAATAATCAATTATGCCTTTTGGTGCTATTAATGCTTTACGGTGGCCTTATACGTCAAAAAATGCATATTATACGCTAAAACATAAAACACTGTGGGATTATGCATACATAAAGACAACAGTTTTACTGGATTATGTCAAACTGTTTCCGCTCCACATAATTTATTTTCACTCCGAGTCAAATTGACTGCTCTAGAAGTAAGTACATTGGTCAATTTATTTTGCTGTCGATATGCGCTTGCTAAATGCCTACATTACGACTTGTGAATGTGATGCCTAAAATTAGTTGATGGGACGAGTTGAATGGACTTGATACAAGCAGAGGGTGAGGAAAAGTCAAACTTTGGTCACGATGTAATTAAAAATCACAAATACTAACACAAATAATATCGAATTTTAAAATTCGAATCTATAATAAAAGATCATTATTTATTTTAAAATAAAATATTATTATCTGTACTGAGGTGATGCGGTATTATTGAACCAAGCAAGGAAGGGAGCTGGAACTGGCACGCGAATATTCGTAATAATGACAAACAGAAACAAATACTAACACAGTAGAGTAAAATTTAACATATCCAGCACCAGGAGGACATAGTAATTTTCATCAAAATTTCTTAAGTAATTTTTAAATAGCAGTATCATAATTTAACATCGTTTATATTATGTCCATGCAAACTGGTACACAGTAAATAACGGTAAACAATACAGCATGGCAAAAAAGCCGGAATTAAATATTAAATTACACACGCACATATATTTATAGTACTTAATTATGAAACTATGCGATTGATTAATCTTAATTTTTCTCAGTTTCGTCATCACTTTCTACTTCTTCCTCTTCTAGCTCAGGCATTGGAAATCGTAGAATCGCCGCTATTCCCGTTAGCTGTCCTAATTCTAAATTCAAAATGAAATCAACATATTTTAGTTGTGTATACATACTTTACTTACACAAAACATGATATTCACTTAAAGGATGAAAGAGTAGTGCTAAGCTTACGTTCTCCTGACACGTGTAAACTGGAGAATATTTTTACATCCCCACCAAACTCTCGACAACTTTCAACCAGACGAACGTACCGTTTCCGAGTTGGAACGTCACTTGACCTAAGAAATACAAAAAAACGAGTGAAATTAATAAAATTCTTTTTAAATATTGATGTAAAATAAATAAACATCGCAATCGCAAATCACGATAAAGCGCCTATTTTGCTGTAAAACACACGAAAGAGTACAAAAGAAACATCTTTGAGCTAACCGAAAAAGACCGTCGGTCATCATAAGAACTTCAATAGCTTGACTCTCATTTGCTCTCTCCACTTGTTTCAGTCCATAGTAAGCTTTATCGGGTTCAGTTTGAAGCATTGTGTAGAAGGCATCCATTGCTTTTACTTCTCCAGCTGCTTTCGTATCCGCTAATTTTGCAGTTACTTGAGGGCATACTAAAATTTCTGCAAAACGAAAAATCAAGACCTAACATTAATTTCACTACCTACATGTTACGTGCTATGTACTGTATCATGTTTGTTTAATTTCCATTACAGAGCCATTCCAATATATTTTGTCTCTGGTCGTGAACTAACTCTTATCTCCTATAATACAACACCACTGTTCCAATAGGGTATTTATACAACCCGTTGACCAGAGCAGAACGTAATATATTGAAAATTAATTTAATTACACTACATTTTTTAAATATTTTGTGTAACCTTTGAGAGAATGCTTGAAACCACTAGAAGAATGGACGAGTAGGAATTTGCTCTTGTTGTCGATTAAAATTTTATTGTCTGTCTTAACAGCCTGAGCAAACATGTACTCAAAAAATTGATCTTTAACAAAACCTGGGCTTGCTATTAAGACACATTTGACAATGTCAAAATTTATATGCCGAAGCATTGCTTGCATTACATTCTCGTAAAATTTCTGCAGTCCCTATAAAATAAAAAAAAAATTAATTACAATATAAAAAATATTATAAACATCTAATTAACTACCACATTATCAACTTCATATCGTAAAGTGTAGCCTAAAAAATCTTAAACTGACCTTTTCGTGGTTGGTCACATTGCCGTGTCTTTTCCTTGGAATTGACTGATCAATCTTGGCTCTGACTAACGTCATGCTGGACAAAACCAGACAAATGTTTGCTAAGCCCTCTTGCATTACTATAGCAGCTACATCGGCTTTCTAAATAAAAATATGTACATCGCGCTTACTAGTTAGTTTTTTTTTCAATATAATTAAATGTACACAGATATCATGTAACTGATAATGAAAACTAAAACTAACTAATGTTTATTCATGTTTCCATTTCATTACCTGAGCAGGATCACAAGCATTATCGACACGTTCTAAATCAATCGAGTCCCATTGTTTTAACAATGTGAACTTACGATTCACTTCCAGATCCAACGTGTGGTAAGCACCCATCTAGAAAAGTAAAATAATGTCAAAAAATAGTAGAAGACTTCACAATCAATTAATCCAATAAAAAGGTAAATCATAATGTATAAGTTATTTTATGGTTCCGTTAAAAAGTGAACTTACTTTAACATACTGATTTTCTTCGACATTTCGTCCTTTTAAACGAAGAACACAAGCTTGAGTATCAAAATCAATATTTTCCACTTGAATGCTCAGAACGGTTCGAACACGACTTGACGTTGAAGAGCCCGTGGCCGACTCTTGTTGAACCTTTCGAATTGTGGATGCTCGAACGATTGACCCTTCTGAGATTAAATTATACGCATGCCACATGTCCTCGCTTTCTTCCGCAATGAGAGTGATACTCCTTTAAATTTCAACAAACGTTAAACAGTAATTTGCACACACAAATATTTTATTCAGGCACATGTTATGAATTATGTCCCGAATAATTATTAACCACGTAATTGGAATATACTTAAGTCATAGGTAGGTACAAAATTATTTCGAATATAATGTAATTTCATACCCATTGCCGTCCTTATCCAGATTCCTGTTGACCAACTTCATATTGCTCACTTCATAACTTAGAAAATAAAACAAAAAACATATCATCAATTATCGTCCACAGAATTTTAGTGACAAACTAACTTTGCTGCGTATTAACAATAACCTGTAGTATTAGATTTATTCAGAACTACTACTTTTCAAAAATCGACCACAATTACAAGCCTTCGTCGAAATGGATAAGCAATAAATTGTAAATCGAAGACTTTTGTTAGTGAATACCTAGTTTAGTTTCATTATGTAAGTAATTAGTAATTACGTGACACAAACACGAGAATGAAATATAACATACTTGAATACGAAATTCAACATTGAACATGCAATATAAAAAAAATAAGAATAAAAGTAATTTCAAATTTAAACACAATATGTAAGGACTGACCATTCTAAAACCAGAAGATCAGTTAAGTCATCAGACAAGAATTGAGAAATCTGAAATTCTAGTGGCTAAAGGTGACCGTGACGGTGGGTTAGATTTTGATCGACTTTACTTTTTAACTCCCAGCCAGTGGCTGGCTGTCACCTGTTGAAAAAGGAAATACAGAAATTATTACAATTAACTGCAACCCACCATTTAATGAACAATTATTCCCCACGAAATGCGTTACATTTACGAGGTAATTCAGCAACTCATCCAAAGCCAGGTTTTGACTAATAAATAATAATAAAATACTTAAAGTGAACTAACTGTGAATAAAATGTGGAGATAAACTTGTGAAATCCAGTGCAGTCTGTGCAGTGGTTGTCCAGTGCTGAGTGCTCGTTCAACGCACAACTGATGACTTGGACTGAAAAAGACTAAAAAGTATTGAAGACCAGCGGCGATCACTCTACTTGCGCACTCGGGGAAGGTGCAAGCTGGCCGAATGCCGAACACTGGGGTCCAATTCGGCCCAATCATTCGGATTTTTGTCCAAGTCAGCCGAATCCGACAGCCTACTGGTGGTCCAAGTTCATTGGGCGAATGCCGAACGAAAGATCCAAGTTAGCAGAATGCCGAATGGTCCAAGCTGGCCGAATCCGAATACCGTTCGGATGGTCGTGCAAGCTGGCCGAATGAAACATGCAAGCTAGCCGAATGCCGAACAAAATGTACAAGCTAGCCGAATACATTCGGATTTTTGTCCAAGTTAGCCGAATGAAAGTTTTTTTAAATTTTTTCATAAACTAATTTTTTTTTCACACTGACGTCTAAATTGAGTGATCCCATCTATGATGTGATCCTGATCTAATTGTCGGATGACTTGGACAAAAATCCGAATGATTGGGCCGAATTGGACCCCAGTATTCGGCATTCGGCCAGCTTGTATCTACCCTTTCACAACATTGCATTGCGGGATTTAGTAAAGCACAGAGAAACGAATTCAACGAATTAATAATTGGCATATCAAGAATTTAATCTTGATTTAAGAGTGTAAACTTAAAATATATTTTTTGTGCAGAAGCTCAAAACAGCAATTAATATTGTCAAAACTCACATAATATGGCAACCCAATACTAGTATGCTAAAGTGCAGTTAGTAAATCCACCATTACAAGTTACCGGTACCGTTGTGGTCGGTCTCGGAATACTCGGAAATCGGAATCTCGGAGTCGGAGTTACCAGCCAGTTCTTAGTAAGTAGTTACCATAAGGTCCTTTTGAACTTTCAATTTCTTCAGAAATAAAACATGAAATTTAAGTGTATGTCTAAAAATAATTGCCTGTAGGGTAGGGGCGGGTAAATGTCATAATCATCTAAATCTGATAAAAATAATAATTATAATAACGAAAGGAATTTACTGGAGTAGTCTCAGTCTCAATCTCCCAACCCCAGTGAGTTGCGCTATTTCTAATTGACATTTGACATGACATGAGGTTACGAGGTAACGTCTTGTAGGTTTCAAACGTGGGAAAACCACAAGACTTTGTAGTTTGTAGTCTTTGTAGTACTCAAGTTATCCAAATATCTCATCGTACAAGTTTATTTTGCAACGTCTTTTTTATTTAGGATCTTGGGAGTTACGCACAATTTCGAGAATCATTTAGAACTTATTTAATTTAAGTGATCCTTAAGCTCCTACAGTATTCTAGAAGTTTGATTTTATTGTTCAAGTTGTACAAGTTTTTATAATTGCTCACCAATTTAAGGTACACCACTTAAATGTGATAGGTCTTGTTTTTGACCTTCAATATTATGTGCAACGGCAAATATTACTTTATTTTATTTTAATGTCATTCTTGCTTAGGGTTTTAACCTCTATAAAAGCTATTATTATATCTATCTATTAAGCTATCTATTATATTTGTTTATTTTCTTTAAAAGTATACGTGGTTACAAACATCGGGTAGATCATTAATCCATAACGTAGATGAGATAGAGAGCACTAAAGATAGCAGAATTATAGGAAATGACATAATCGCTAACTTATTGTACCTACCTCAAACTAACGATGAACTAGGAAGTAGGATTACGCCTAATACAGTATGAGATAAAGAGAGTTAATTAATGTTAAAAAACAAAACTAATTATATCCATGTTTCAGGATTCGTGATGGGATGACCTTGGCTAGTTAGTCACCGTAATATTGCCTAACCTACTGCGATTTCACAGAACAGAGCGGAAACTAACATTACTTCCAGAAGGCTTTTTTAAAATACACTCAATATTTTATTTCACGATTTAAATAATTTTTGTACTTCTTAGATTAGTGTTTTTTTCAAATTGCTTAAGTTGTCGATTTCGTCTACAAACTTGTGGATAGCTTGAATACCGACTGAAGAAGATCAATCTATAACAATTTTGGGTTGACAGCCGGCCCATCAAATTGCTTGTTGCTCTAAAGGACGTTTACTTTCATCGATAGTTAACGTCGAAAGTTGCAGTTAGCAGCATAGCTATCATGACGGCCTTCGAAGGTAACTAACTTTTGATGCTTTGAACAAAAACGACTTGGGACGCGATTGAATACAATTTTTAAATCAATATGGATCATATCCCGTGGGGTTTTAGGTGGTACACAGATCGTCGGATGCGTGCGTTAGTAGGCATGAGTTCGTTCTGTACTGTCGATTGATACTTGATGCCGATATTCTGTTAACAAATGGTTCATGGGTGAAATGATTTTAAAATTGAATGTATTTCGTTGTTTTCAGAAATGGGAGTGTTACCGGAAATTGCTAAAGCTGTTGACGAAATGGAATGGAAGTAAGGAAAAACCTTTTCTTGCTTATGCAACCAAAAAGTGTCATTAAAAAATAATTGTTTCATTTTTTATTCGCATCATCTTCTAAAATATGTTTCATGAATTGCGTATTGTATACAGTTTATTTACATTATAGTTTACCAACTGATGTCCAGCAAGAAGCTATACCATTGATTTTGGGGGGTGGGGATGTGCTTATGGCAGCTGAAACTGGATCTGGGAAAACGGGCGCATTTTGTTTGCCTATCTTACAGATTGTGTGGGAAACTATTAAAGATATTAAAGATGGGAAAGGAGGTTCTTCATCCTCTGCGGCTGGATCTATTAAAAGTGAATTTATTGATTTCACTACTTTATTGTTTTTTTAACAATTTATTCAGGATAATTTATTGTATTGATTTAATATTAAATTACTATTACTATTTGTACTTCGTAGGTAATAAGTGGACCCTGTCGATGTTTGACCGCGGTACCGCCTTGGCGGTTACACCCGAGGGTCTACGATGTCAGTCTCGGGAGAGTAAAGAATGGCACGGATGTCGTTCTACTAAAGGAGTTCACGGAAAAGGAAAATATTATTACGAATCATTGGTCGCGGACGAAGGACTATGTCGTGTTGGTTGGTCAACGGAGCAGGTACAACATCTGTGTAGTTAAAATAAATTTAAACTTAAAATACATGCGTTCACTAGTTTTAAAAACTTTGGTTTCCTTCAGGCGGCGCTGGACCTGGGTACATGCCGCTTTGGTTTCGGCTTTGGTGGAACGGGGAAGAAATCTAATAGCAAAAATTTTGATACTTATGGTGAACCGTTCGGGAAAGCTGATGCTATCGGCTGCTGTATCGATTTGGATAGATTTGAAATCCGTTTCTACAAAAATGGAGTTGACTTGGGCTTGGCTTTCTCTATTCCTCAACAACTGAGAAGCAATACCTTCTTTCCGGCTGTCGTCCTCAAGAATGCCGAGATGCAGTTTAATTTCGGGGATGACGAGTTTAAGAATCCTCCCCCACCAGGCTATGTGGCAGTTTCTAAAGCACCTAAAGATTGCGTCAAGGATAACCCTAATACCGGAGCTCCACTATCAACACAGAAAAAAATGGAACTGAATGCTCCCCAAGCTATTATTATTGAGGTAGTGTATGTTTACACGTGTTAGTTCCTAAAAAATGTATTTAATCATTATTTTATTATTTGTTTGTTTTAAATTTACTAGCCATCTCGAGAACTTGCCGAGCAAACTTTGAGCCAAATTCAGAAGTTTAAAAAATATTTGGAAGCTCCAAGTATCAAAGAACTTCTAGTGATTGGCGGTACGGCAGCTAAAGATCAAATTTCGGCACTCAACCAAGGTGTTGATATTATAGTGGGAACTCCTGGACGAATGGAGGATTTGATTTCTAGTGGGAATTTGTCGTTGTCACAAGTTCGATTTTTTGTTCTCGACGAAGCAGATGGCCTTTTGAAAGCTGGGTATACAAATATGATCAACTCAGTTCACAAACAGATCCCTACAGTCATGCCAGATGGAAAGCGACTCCAAATGATTGTGTGCAGTGCAACTCTGCATGACTTCGAAGTCAAGAAGCTTGCGGTAAGATTTAAAGCTTTTTATTTTATGATGTTATTTTATATTGTATTATTATTTGTACGTATGTAGTAATCCTGTTGTTAATTTTACGTTTGTAAAAAACAAAAATATTTACTTAGTCTTAATTAAGTTAATTACTTCTATTTTAAATTACCTTTCAGGAGCGACTGATGTACTTCCCCACGTGGGTGGATCTTAAAGGGGAAGATGCAGTGCCAGAAACGGTACATCACGTTGTAGTGCCCGTTGATCCCCGTGAAGACACTAACTGGCATTTCTTAAAACGCCACCTGGAAACGGACGGCGTCCATGCAAAAGATAATGTTAAACCAGGAAGTAATACGGCTGAGACGCTTAGTGAAGCTGTTAAAATTCTCAAAGGAGAGTACTGTATTAGAGCCATAGACAAAATGAAAATGGATCGAGCCATTATTTTCTGTAGGACCAAAGTTGATTGCGATAATTTGGAAAATTACTTCAATGCTATTGGTGAGGATTATGGTGGCTCATAGACTGCATTTAGACAAGTAAAATTAAATGTAAGTCTTAATATTAATATCTTACGTTACAGGCGGAGGTCCGAGGAATCCAAAGAACCCCTATTCCTGTGTTTGTCTTCACGGAGACAGGAAGCCACCAGAGAGAAAAGCTAATTTAGAAAAATTCAAGAATAAAGAAGTAAAGTTTTTAATTTGTACGGATGTGGCTGCTCGTGGCATTGATGTGTCTGGCCTTCCTTTCAGTAAGAGCTATATTAATTGTTATAAGATCGTGTATGCTTCTGGTGGAAAACAAAATTTGTGTGTATACAACATATTATAATATGTGTCAATTCAATTTAATTACCTGGACATTTACAGTGATTAACATTACGCTTCCGGATGAAAAGTCAAATTACGTACATCGAATTGGACGTGTTGGCCGCGCTGAACGAATGGGTTTAGCTATTTCTCTTGTTTCAACTGTTCCTGAAAAAGTAATTTACTGAATTTTTACATCCCGAGTGCATTTGTTTCACACACGATACTCGGAAACCCATTATTCTGTTAATTCTGACTCTAAAATCGGTCTCGTATTCTGTATTCCATTCAGGTCTGGTATCACGGCGAGTGGTGCTCCTCTAGGGGAAGGAATTGCTGGAATACGAATCTCACCACTTCTCATCCCAAGGGTTGTTGTGTCTGGTACAATGAAATGCAGGTGCGTCTTACATATTTATTGAATGTTAATTACGTAATATCTTGTCTCTATGTACGTGTAACATTTTTACATTTTTATATCCGCAGTATTTAGCTGATATAGAAGATCATTTAAATGTGACCATTCAGCAAGTAACCCCCGCAATAGATATTCCTTCTGATGAATTCGACGGGAAGGTTGTCTACGGTCAAAAGAAGGCTGATGGTGGTTCAAGTGCAATTTATCATTTGGATCAGACGGCCTCAGCACTCAAGGAACTGACTGACTTGGAGACCAAGGCTCAAAAAATTTATATGAATCGTTACTATGCTAAGCTTATTACATCCTAGATTTCAAGCTTGTAAAGGAACCTCAACGAAATAAATTATTAATTTATTTTTCTCTGTTTTCTGTTAACAACTTATCTACTTTAGTACTTCAGGGGTGTAACTTGTAGTAATAAACTAGTCTATTGTTCATACGACCAAGGAAAGGACCATTGCGTAGTACCAAGATTCAATAACCATGTCATTCATCATTGGCAAATGACGTTGCTTTACAGGTATTTTATTCTGCTGTTGTATTTGTCGATGATCCATTCATCAATTAATTAAAATTAAATTAAGCCAAACCTCAGCTACTCATTTTCTACAAAGAACACTACTGTTAAAATGTGAATTTGCTTTTCAATGTAAAAATAAATAAAAAAGTTGACGGATTGGATTAGATTATTATTGAAAACAAACCTTGCAAGTATAGTATCTGCAGTCAATTTTTAGGCTAGTAATGCAGCGTACTTGCCTAAAATCATTTCTTATGAAAATGAGAGCATGACAATCAAATTATAGTGACCAAACATACGGAGCTTCTTCGGTCCTTTAAACGAACAAATTATAGTTGTTGTGACGTTTCCACGTGAACTTTGACCCCGGTTGAATTATTTTTACATAAGTAATAGCTAATACATTTTCTGGGTTTGGCCCACAATTTAAAAATTTTGTGTTAAAGGGTTTTGAAGTTACATTTTTATTTTGTACTTTTGGCCATATCTAGTATCCTATACCTAATTTGGACCGATTTTGGTAAAAGCTGATGGCTTTCCAAAATACTTCTGTTGAAACAAATTCCGAAATTCGCATTGATTTCTCAAATAAAATGAGCTCACTGATCAAAAACAAGATCTATATTGTTCAAAAGTTATTGAGCCATCCTACATATACTTTGTTCTGAATTCTGAAACAGCTTGGACAAGCAGCTTCGTAAATGTGAACACACAACACACCGAAAATAACCCAAAATTAGAGGCATTTCTGGTTTTATTTTTTGCAGTTCGATGGATTTGCAGATTCGCACTTTGCAATAAAAAATGGTGTAATAATACTAATAATGTAGTAAATACATGTGAGCACTGCTAAAAGGTTTTAAAGAGGAGTTCTACGTACGTCATCCGAAGAAAGCTGGAGGTTACAAAGATGAATCCTTTCTTTTGAATAATGTTTTGTCAAATGATGCTAAAATGATATGGTGATTTGAGGAACAGCAAGAATGAAATAATAAATAAGCTAAATTACTTTAATTAATTACAATTGGCTACAGCTGTATATACATGGCTGAACGAATAACGAAAGAAAATATCAAACACAAATATTAGAGTTCATTTGACGGTAGTATATTAGTAATTAATTATGCATTGTTGTACATAATATTGCCGTATTTTAGTCCTGTTTTGTGGGTGGATGTAAGCCGAGGGGACGGATTTGGGGTGGAGAATTTGTTTCTGTTGGATTTTTCTTTCGGGAACTTTATTTCGGAGGAGTGGCCTAGGGAGGAGTGTCCTTGGGAGGAGTGGTCTTGGGAGGAGTGGCCTTGGGAGGAGTGGTCTTGGGAGGAGTGGCCTAGGGAGGAGTGTCCTTGGGATGAGTGGCCTTGGGAGGAGTGTCCTTGGGAGGAGTGGTCTTGGGAGGAGTGGCCTTGGGAGGAGGACGTACCTTACAAGCCAATTGCGAGAGGAAGAATGGACGCTTATTTTTATGACAGTCACATTTTCCCGAGCGGCAACTTTCCTTGCTTTTAGCAGCATCTTCATGTTGATCCTGTATTTATCAAATAAAAAATTAAAAACGATTTAAAAAGTAATTGCAAAGATCAAAGACCCCGCTTCAGGCAGCCGATCTCTACTGCAACAAGACTGCGGTGTAGAAACTGTAAATGAAAACATTGTAGGCTATTTGCTTGACTTACAAAATGTTTCATGTAAGACAAGTAAATATTCCAAAAGAAGGTGATAGTATTCACAAAGAAAACACGGTACTGGAGAGGGACGAAGAAAAAATTAATGTACTGACACGGCACCCAAATAATAATCTCTGTCTGAAAAAACACAAACGTTTTTTTATTATATAGTGAAACTGTTAATAATAAATCAGAAATCATATGAGCTATCACTCAAACATCACATCATTTGAAAGAGTCTCAACCGCTGAAACATGAACTCGTCCAGGAAGTCAGAGTTATTTTATTAAGTTCAAAATTGTGCTTTCATTACTAAAAATTAAAAATAAAGTCATACTTTTCAAAAATACCGTAAAAAGTCGGCTCTGTCAAAATCCGTACGAATATTTGTTTCGTTTTTGAGAAATTTCGATTTAATAAAACAGCGTAGTTCAACAAATGAATAATACGTTAGTAGAACCGTCATCAGTAGAACAATGATTATTAAAACATAAAAAAAACTTTGAATGTTTCGTACAAGAAAAACGGTTGGGAATTTCTTTATGAATTCCTCCCAAGCTTCTTGAACAGTTTTCCCTTCCATGAGTCCCATGCCCACAAAAAAGTGAAAGTTAAAAATAGGGCCAGAGATGAGTTGATCCAGAAGAACTTTTCTCCAGGTAGCAGTCACAGATCTCCCTGGATAAAATTTCTCTAATATCCCAAAAAGTATTTGATGAGAGGGTCCCCCTAAAAATCCTATCACCGCCATATGTCCTGCATTCAGAAATTAAATTCTTCGCTCACTTGTGTGCTCTGTCAGTGGGTGACCCCTTAAAACGTTTTTTTTAAAGAATACATCCGAATCTTTTGAAGGTATTTATTTACCTGTACGCTCCAGATCGTAATTGACAACAACATTTCGACGGAGCTCCATAGTCTGCTCGATCAAATCTGCTGAAGCAAAGAGGGACGTTCCTACTACCATATTTGTTACCCACACAGATTTCCCAGAAAAAAGTCGCTGGCAAACTTTTGAAAATTTCCCAAATTTGGTCATTCTGCTGGTGAAATAAAAGTTGAATTCCACTTGGATTTTGATTTCCTGATTTCCTTTTCAACCTTTTCTTCTTGCACGTTAAAGCTGAGTGAATCATGTCGTTCTGTCCTTCGGATAGAAACGAAAACCTTCCTGCTCCTGTTCATCCCCTTTACTATCTTTACTTAAACTTACTACACTAAACAATATGCCCCCTTGACCTCCGATGAAATGTTTCTTTAATTTGATGCGCTTAACTTTCCTAAATTTTTCTTCAGAAAACTAGAATTAGCTTTGTATCTTGCTTGCACAAGAAACTTACATTTTTAATTCTTACATATTTACTAGATTATTATTATTGGTAAAATGAAATTGATGATGTACTTAGTACAAAATGTTTTAAACAGAATCGATTAAATGAATTAAATATAGAAGTGTATTCATACGTTTCGAAACTAAAATAAATAATATTATTTACTAAGCATTATATTATATTCATTTTCGTGGGAAGTTGTTGCTTGTTTCTTCACTTTTCTCTTCTTATTACCTCACTCTTTTGCAATCGCAAATTCTCAATAGTTCGTATTCGCACAATAGTTTTGTTTTAAATAGTTTATTTAGCTTCTATCCGTATCCGATTATCCGATCCCCCACTCTATCCCTTCTCCATCTAGCAGATCGATTAATCAATCAAAGCATTAATTTTTTTATTAGTTTATTACTACTAATAATTTATTTTATTATTATTCTATTATGGTTCAGTCTGAAGAAGCGAGAAATAAAAGTTTTTCTACAAAAACAACAAAATTGGGAAGAAATAATGTAATAGTTTTTAATTAATTTTAATACTATATAAGATTTTAAGGGCCGGCTGATTCCATGTCAACAAACATAACACTTCCACCAAAAACAAAGACAAAAATGACCTTTGGGACTAATTGGGACTGGGAAAATACGAACGCGAACGGCGCAAATAATAATTAATAATAATTATAAAAAAATATAACCTTTGCTTAATTAACTGAAATCAGGAGAAACTGTTTTACGGAGCATTTACTAGAAAGTCGGTATCTTTTGTTTGTAGTAGAGAAGGGAAATCAAAAGTTAAGTGTTTGTTGTACAGAATTGAAAACGGAATCTGAAATCGCGGATTCATACAGATATTGTATTAGCCATCAGTATGTTGAACCCGTTAGACTACAACCCTCGCGGAGAATAAAATTATGGTCTAATTAAGTCGAATAACAAGCTGCCTTAAAACCCGTCTGAAACCGCGTATTTAGTAACACTAATTCTAACGATTTTTCTTTTGTTAAAATATATAAAATAACATAAAAAATATGGCTTTACTAAAAGAACTAATTTTTTAATACGTAAGTACGAACAGTTATTTCCTATTTACATACACTTGGCACTTGTTACGAAATTCCGACATTTGTATTGTCTAAACAAAATTGTCTAGGCGATGTATAAAAGTTTAATTCAATCTCTATAGAAACTGTAAGCACAAATAATTATCGTTTGATTTACAATACTTAGAAAGTTTTCTTTACGATTGTGCTATAAACATTAATTTGTATAGAATTTCAATTTCTATAGATTGTTGTTCACTTTTCTCTTGTTCTCTTAGTAAACGTTTTATACAAATTAATAAAATTTAATTTGTACATGCTCCAACGCAATTGTAATTTCTGCGGAATCCCTATTCAAATTACCTATATAGAATATTGTGTAGTGCATTTCCCTTAAGGATTTCGCTTTACATTTAAGCAATAGAAATATTCCCATAAAGGCGAACTTCTTTGTAATGTTTCGTTTTCATTCTTATTCCAAGTTAACAGAAACCATTTTTTTTAAAAAACGTTTAAGGAAGTAGCAGAGCAGATGTACTATACTAACAAGGACACTGCTTGCCATGATGGTAAATCCGGAATTGGCCAAACGGGCCAAAAATCTTTTAAACACCCACTATGGACTACGTATTGCATAATACTTTGATTGCAAAACGCGCGCCTTCCACATAATATGCGTTTGAAATTCGAAAACTGAATTTTCTTATGCAACTTAAGATGCAATTTTTCCAGCCAAAGCAAGTAAGTTTTAATTTCTACCTTTTTACATAATTTAGGGAAAAAGTTAAAAAATGCAGCCACACACACAGATGATACACCGTTGGAAAGCCCCTGAAGAGTAGACCCAGAAACAGAAAAGGTAGCCACGAGTATCTTTACATCATTCATGGTCAAAGTCCCCAATTTGTGGTTTTAGAATGTACCTACACATGAATTTCTTATGGGTGGGCGAAAGTATAATGCTTTATATGCAAGCGTACCACCCATTTAATTCTATCTTCTCTCGTTTCTCTCATATTCGTAACACTAAGTAAATTAACGCTCCGCAATTGTTCGTGCAAGTACCCCCTGAGCTGGGGGTCCCACTCTGCCATCGTTTAAACGTAAAAAATTGTAATCAGAGCTTTGTCATGCAACATATCGCTCTCGAGGAGGTTTTTTCGAGTAGATTACCCGTCCAGAATAGTCGAACCAAATATCTCCTTAACATGAGGTTTATTGGTCGCAAATGTATAGTTATGCCAATTACGCTTGCAAGTAAATAATAATGTACGCCGTTACATATATCCCAAAAGGTTCCATCCCTGGTAGGCATACCTGCTTTAAAGTACCACACTATCTCAGGGGAAAATCGACTCCATCTCCAATTGAATTTCAGGTCCGACCATGCTCTGTAAAGTAACAATAGGCCGATTACAAGCCAGTACTGCGCGGAATGAACGACATGCGCCGTAGGCCTGTGGTACGTAAGAGGCCAGTTAGAAGCTGAGTGTCCAAAATTAAAAATGCAGTTTAACATGCATGTGATATATCATGAGAAAGCCCTTAAAGAGTAGATTCGGAAACCAAAAAGGTCGCGGCAAGTATCTGGTGTTAATGTCCTATCCCTGTCCTAAGCAACTTCAGCTAATATGCTGGAATAAGACGATCGATCGTTGAAGATCAGGTGTGGCAAGTGAGTTTGATAGAGGAATATTTATTAGTGTTAATGGTTCCATGTCTTGTCTCCTTCGGATGAGGAGAGACAAATACAGAAAGTAGGGCGTGGAATCTCCATATGAATGTGTGGGTAATGGACCAAAACGACGAAAGTCAATACGACGAAAACTTTCGTCGTTTTGTCCTTTGACCTGCATAGTCAATACGACGAACAATAGTGGTCAATACGACGAACGGCATGTCGTGAACCCACTGTACGACGGTAAGTGCAAATTAGAATATCTGATATTAAAATAAGTTTATTTGAATTTCTGTAATTCATCAACTGCTAAACGCTGTTCATGCGGCCAATTAGTTCCTATAGCGCCCGTGCTAACATGGCAGGGTACGCAATTAAATATTTGTGCCAAATAAACCCACACAGTATGTAATAAATACGGTAAAGTGCCAACTCAGAAGCTGGACAAAGATGGATACTGTTACCAAAGACGCAAAATTGTTGGTGATACCGTGTACTGGCAATGTTATGTAAACAAACAGTTTAAGAGAGTTATGCAGATGATTGATCCAGTCCTGCGTCCACTAGGTAATTACTTTTGCGACACTTATATTGGAACGACATGGAAACCACCCTTGTATGAAATTTCAGTGTGGAACGCTGTTCAATCTTTAATGACTTAATAATGGCTGGCCCAGAACGTCCAATTTTGCTGAAGGATGGAATAATAGATTTCAAGTTAACCTGGGAAACTGGTTTCCGTTAATGTGGAGAGGGCTGTTAGAAATTATACGTGAGCAGAACAAGACTGAGAATGCCCTCGCCCAGATAGATGTTGGAAAATGGCCACGTTTTGAAAACAAAAAGTACAGACTTGTTACTCTAAGCTAAAAAAATGATTTTTCTAATTATAGAAAAGGTTCATATACTAAGTTTATCAAACGTATTGCTCATAACATACCCTAATTACTAACTTTGTTTCTTGTTTATTGTGCACATATTTAATTTTTTTTATTTCGTCGTATTGACCAGGGCTGTTCGTCGTATTGTCCACAACGGTTCGTCGTTTTGACCGCTTAAATAAAACATTTCGTCCTTTTGACTCATTTTCGTTTTTTTTCGTCGTTTGACTATTCGTCGTATTGACTTTCGTCGTATTGACCCATAACCGAATGTGTGAGTGTGAGCGTGTGTGTCGTATTTGTAAAAAAGTACGCTAAACCAGCACCGGTCTTCAAATGTACAGTTGGAGTGACGGAACGTAGGCCCGCCACCAACGGAGTACGGCTGGATGTCGACTCAGTACACAGATAAATATTTGGGGAGTTTTACCGTGGACCCTGCTAAAATTTGCAGATTTCCTCCAGCAAATTCGGCTTGTTGATTCACTTTGCAAATATATTTGCCGTGACACTCGGTAAAACAAAGTGAGTTCATTTGGGAGACAAAATTACTGGGTAATAGGCTTTTCAAATGGTGCGATTTCATGAAAAAAATAATAGTGCAAATCGGTTGAATTGTTTGCACCAAGTATTGTATTATACGTTGCGTGGTGACAGTAACTATAGTTTTACAGATTCTATGATATTAACTTTTGCTCGATTTGCGGACTTAATGCTTACTTTGTGTTACATTGTTGATCATTGTCGATGGATATTGGAGGAAAATAAATTAGTGCTCAATGAATTCTTTATAGGCTTGAAAACTTTTATTATTTCATGAATCAAAGTATATATCGTCAGTGTCACTGCAAAGTGGTCGATGTCCACTCAAATCTTAACTGCAAGGTGGCCGGAGTCCATGCATGTTGTTCTATGAGTCCCACATAACCTTTTCTCCCTCCCCCATCCGCAGCCCAAACCAGCAAAGGCGTGCAATCGCGTTACAACATATTTTAAAGAGAATTTTGTTGCGGATCTAACCAACCAATCAGTTTTAAGATTAGTAGAAAAACAAAAAAGTTATGAATCAAAAGCTAAGAGACTGTAAGAATAGCAAAAATCGACTTTGCTTCAGTTATTTGTTCATAACTTTTTTATTTTGTAGCCAATTTTAAAACGGATTACTGGGCTAGATCCGCAATAAAATTGTAACATAAATTGTGTTGTAGCATGATTGCGCTATTTTGCTGGATTGGGCTGTGGACTGCGGTATGTGAGACCCAGTACGACAAAAATGAAAATGAATAAAGTGATCACATTTAGTACTATATAAACCAAATACTATTATGCGCGGTGTGCGTTACTTAATTTATTTATTTAAAAGGTCAATGCAGCTGCTATAGTTACGCAAGAGGGCTTAGGAAACGTTTATCTGGTTTTGTCAAGCTTCATGTTACAGCACAGCCAAGATTGCTCAATGAATTCCACGGAAAAGACACAGCACTGTGTCCAACCACGGAAAGGGTTAATTTAAGATTTTTCAGGATTCACCTCGCGGTACATTGTTGATGCGGTAGTTAATTTAATGTTTATAATATTTTTTACCACAAGCTCAGGCCACAACAGGCTCAGGCCACAGGCTCAGGTCACAGGTTCAGGCAGCTGTTTAACCCTATCATTCCGTCACATTTTATAGACTTTATGGTAACTATAAATAATTATAAAAATTGATCTAAGGGATATATTGTTGAGATTTTTGGCACAATGGTTCCCAACATTGTTAGAAAGCTTGGGTTAAAATGCCCATCCAAAAGTAGTCCAAACTGGTGAGTTACATTAGGTCAAAGTTGGGTCAACCTCAGCTTTAAGACCCTCAAGACCAATGATATATTCTGCGTGTGGATAGTGAGATACTTTTGGTGAGACGTTCTCTTTCAGTCAGCAGTGTTTAACCGGTCTAACGCGCCAGCTTTATTTTCTTCTATACGCAATATTCGTCAAACCGTGAGACCAAAGCCGGAAGCCTAACAAACTTCTGTTACCCAGATGGGGCTGTCAAACGTGGATGGCATTATACTTCCCTTAAACACACTTTGATGTCACTATAAATTTATTTATAAAACAATAGTTGTTCTGTAAGTGCTTAGTGGTTTGATCCCTACATTGGATGCCCACGGCACAACCTATATTTCCATCAATTGTAAAATGATAATCCTTCAAACAAATAAAGAACATACATTCTAACAAAAAAAAAGGCAGCTGTTTAAGTTTACGGACTCAGACTGAAAATCAGCTAGTTTGAAATATAGTGTGTCTAGACCCCGGCTTAGTTCAGTAAATTGTTGTATCATATCATACTTCATCTATATACATGTATATATATTTATTATTTATACCTACATATAATGGATAGAATGAAATTAAAAATAGTAAATAGTGATGTACTAAGTACAAAGAATGTTGCTTGTGTGTGATTGTTGGTGTTGCAATTATATTCATGTAGTTGAAGTGATTACTTTTATTTTTCCTATTTTAACTTCTTACAATAGAAAATCCCAAAATGTCAAAGTTCAAAGTCAATTATATGGTAGTATGTAACATATTCAAGTGGTTATACATACGTAGGTATGTATTACACTATTTGTACAGTACACCATTATTTCAACTAATGAATGTGTATAGTAGCTGCACTAAATGCTGAATGCTGGCTCTGATTATTCACTTTCGAATTCAATTCAACACAGATAATAATAATAACGACAATAATCCATAGATCTATAACTAAAGTAATTATTATTATTACAACAATTGACAAATCACATCTAAATAATCGTTAGTTTCTTCCTTATTCGCTCAAACCACTAAAAATAATATTAATTATGGACACATTACATAGGCAGAGTAAGATTATCAAAATACCATTTAAAAATCAAAACGCGAACAAATAAAAGATTCCAAAAAACATCGAGCATACACCATTACAAATATGACGTAAGTACATACCCTATATAAATGGTATTAATAAGCTAATTATTATTACTAATTACATTTTTTTGGATGACTGGACACTAAATGGATTCTAAATTTTCGCATCTCGTCTCCATGGATGAAAAACACAACGCTTATATAATCTAAAGGCTAGGCGCTAGAATGACATTTAGTAGTGCCTTAATTAATTTTCACTTAAAGTTACATATTATCTACAGACTATATACCTATATTGTTACTTTTTTTATTTCGATTTCGGATGTGAATTTCATCTATCAAATTTTCATGTACTTAAATTTCTATAATATTTTGTTCCAGCTCTTTTCGACGTTTAACTTCGGTACACGCCAATTAATTTTTGTTTTTTAATTTTAAACAAATTTAATAAAATGAAACAAGAAAGAGCAAACATTAAAATCACAATACTAAAACTGAGATAATTATTATTGGCGAATCAGGATGCCCAATATTATTTGTAAGGCCAAGAGAACAGCTTGTACAAATGCAGTAATAATGACGATTAAACTTGATAACAAAACTAGTGATAATGACATTTTTTAAAAATTTACATAATGTACATACCTCACTTTATGGGATCAATAATCGATGATATCAGTCATGTAGCAAACACATGCAAATATTTGCTTTGCAAAAGCGCTAAAGACGTGCGTAATTAGTAATCAGAACTAACTACGAGCTACAGTAATAGTTGGACACTGTACCAAGTATAACAATTGTGAATAAAAATGGTCATTTTGTTTACCTGGCAAAGAAGAAGGTCGCAAACAAAGGAAAAAGAAAAACATATATGTACATATATAAAGCATTATAGTTAATGTACTGATAGTAATGAACTACAAGCAAGTAATCAATAATATTGTATTAATTTACTACTATTCGAGGTAGAGCACAACGTAATAACTAATTATGTATACTAACTATGTACATACATACGGTAGTTAGATGACAGAACACACAAATTCTTGGTCACAAACTGTGTTTCCATTCCAATGTCAACGTTAGTAAGTGCGGAAGTGTTTAACCATAGTGCACACTGATTTTACAATTATAATTGAAAATTCTTAGTTTCTTTCTTTTTCCATTATGTACCTTATATGTTATTACACAAAATAAAATTGTTTGCCCCCTTGAACTTGCTATGTTGAATGATCAACCCCTTTGCCGACAAAGAAATTTATACATTTACTATTTAAAAGAAGGAAAGCAAAGGACTTTCTAGTAAAAAGCAAAAATTTAAAATTTCAGATGAACTTTCCAAAGTTTTCCTGTCATGATGAATGAAAAAAGTTTTAAAATAGTTATACATTGGCTATTATGATTGGGTTAATGTTACTTGCAAAAAAAACTAAACTGCCACATGTTTTAATGACAATAATTATGTCATTGTAGTTTGTAATTACATACTTGTAACATTTGACATTTGAAAGTTACAATTAATTCTACGTAATAATGTTATTATATTACATAATTAAAAATTAAGTGATAATTATTTCCTACGTTAAACATAGGTAGTGTGTCTATATCTGTTGTAAAGGTGCATCGATATCTAAAACAATCTTCCAGACTCACAGTCACACATACTCACAAGAAATAAAAACAAAACCAGAAGAATTCACAACTAATTCAAAGACGGCGAAAGAAGCTAAAGAAGTAATGAATTGATCAATTCGTAATAATTATACTAATATATGATACCGATATATCAGCAATACAATACTTAAATCATCCTAACTAAATGCTAAATACAGATTCATTACACTTTATTACAGGTATCGGTTAGGTGTGTATAATTATAGTTACTTATGTATGTATATACTAATATAGTAAGTATATAGGTAAATGGTGTGCCTTTTGGGTTTTTATTTATCTTTTCGCTTTTTTTATTTTGTCTTGCATAGTAATATATTTCGTAGATCGTCCTCTCGTTCTGTTTTTCAATCTTTTAATGAAAACGTAAATTTAAAATTGAAGTTGTAAATACTTGCGTAAGTATTTATACATTTCTGTTCAATAATAATCCTTCCTTCCTGACTCCTCCTCTATAGCCTAACCTACAAAACCCATTTGTTTTTAGTTCGTACTTAATTACATAATTATAGGAAGGTATATCTGTAGGTATATATATGGTATACAGTATAGGTCATAGGTAGGTAAGTAGGTAAGGTCTTGAGGTTTTCTAAAACGTTGATAACTGCTTCCCACTTTTTTCCACAGTTTTTATATCTGTAGTTGTTCGGAGAAAATAAACCGAAAGTTTAAAAACTATAATTATATATATATATGTACAACAATGATTACTTAATTATTTTTATTTTTTATATACTTTCTATCTAGTATATTTATTATTTTTATATTCTTATTATTCCCACTGATGAGGAGACGGTGGTAACTCAGACGGATGCGCTACGGTCGAACTGAAACAAAGTAAATGAAAATAACAATTAATTATTATTCTCATAAGTTGTCTTGATAAATTAAGAAACAAAATTATTGCTTTTAGAATTAACTTCAATTAGCGAAAGTAAGACAAAGTACACTCTACCAACTCACACATCATAAACGCATCATTTTAGCCAAAAAGTGAGTCCTATTTGCCGCATCATAATCG